>PITA01034732.1:0-11279 GCA_004023965.1 Spilogale gracilis
ATTTATTTGACAGAGAGAAACACAGCGAGAGAGGGAACATAAGCAGGGGGAGTGAGAGAGGGAGAAGCAAGCTTCCCGCCGAGCAGGGAGCCCGATGTGGGACTTGATCCCAGGTCTCCGGGATCATGACCTGAGCCGAAGGCAGCGGCTTAACCAACTGAGCCACCCAGGCGCCCCTGAAAGATCTTCTTTCTTACAATCAAAATATATCCCAGACCAAGAAAGGTAATCAATGAATTATGAAAATCAGCATCATCCAGTTCTAAGTAACCATCCCAAATCTTTCAGCTTCTTCCTTCCTTGGAGATTACCTTTGCAGTCACTGTGCCCTTGGTTTATACTCTGAGTTTTGAAGAAATGAATATGCTAATTTTTACTTCCTGGTTTATATTACTTATAATCAGATTTTCTAAGTTTTGAAAGTTTTATTTCTGAAATATGGGAGCCAAGTGTGCTAATTTTAATGCTATAGTATTTAACACACTGCTGCTCCATATTAGAGCGTCAATACATAGCTGTGGACTGATCATTTTGCCTCCTTTTCTAAGTCCCTCATGTGGCCCAAAGCTTTGTATTGTCAGGTAATACACTTGGTCTGGCTTCTAGTGGATACTTACTTGCTCCATGCTGAGAAAAGACTATGTTAGAATCAGAGCAATGAATCTGTCAGCTGCCTGAATTTAGATACTGGCAATATTTTTCACATTTCTTATCTCTTTTCTTACTCTTCTGCTGTGGAGGATTGCCAAATAGTCCAATCCAGAGAAATTTAGGACTAGATGAAGATTCATTTTCTTGGGTAAAATGTGGGATAGTACACTGTACAACTGACGGCATAGCTTGGGTCTCCATTGCAACTCTAAAATCACCTGGTGTATAGTCGGTTGGATAATCAGGGTCAGGCCTCAGGTAGACGGGCTATCACTGTCAAGTGTGAAGCCCATGGGATTCTTAACACCAGAAATGTAGTCTGATGCACTTGTCCTTTGGAAGAAAACACCCTCCAATTACTGTGATTTGATGGTTTTGCCTTCAGTTCTAGAAACTGCTGCCTGGTAATTAGTGGTAAAGCCTTAGGGAAGCTCCTGCGTAGCTGCTACAAGTACTTGAGGCAAGAATCTAGCCTCCTTGAGTCAGAACTCTCTTAATGCCTTTATTTGTCCTTTTTACAAAGGAAATTATAATCTTGCATTTATATAATTAAAAGTGGCATGCATACAACAAAGTGAACACACTTAACACTGCTGAACTACACGCTCAAAAGTGATTAGGTGGATAAATTCAATGTTATATGCATTTTACTACAGTGAAAAATTTAAAAAGATAACAACTGGCTCATGATCTTATTCTCACCTATATTTTGCCTGAGGTTACAGGCAAGTGCTGATGTAGGCTAAAGTGGGCCCTTTGGTTTTAAATTTATATTAAATATTTTCTTGAATTAACACTACCCCTCCATTCACCTTGAGTGCTAAATATTCTCAAACATCTTGTAAATATCCTACCCTTCCTCCTGTCTGCTTTGCTTCCATCAACAGTGATTGAGCATTTATATCTGGAACAAAGGATTCCAGAAATAGGATGTGCTCTCTGACCGTAAGAAGCTACAGACTTGTTGGGATGACTGACAAGCAAACAGTGGGGCAAAAATTCCAAGACAAATATGTGTGTCTACATGATGTTTAGGAAAACTGAAGAGGGGCATCAGCCAAATCTGTGGTGTGGGTAGAGGGAGGACATGCAGGGCTCAGTGGAGAAGGTAAGGCCTGGACTGAGTCAGGAAGAATGAGTAGGGAGTAGCTGGGTGAAGAAAGGAGAGCAAGTCATTGCAGACAGAAGGAAAACTATGGAAGAAGGTTACAAAGCCTGAGGGTGCATGAAATACTGAAAAGCATTTTATGTCTTGGTGACTAGTATTTATGTGAGAAGGAACTGGGAATGAGTTAGGAAAGGTGGGGAAGGGGTAAGGAATAAGGGCTGAGAAGTAGACAGGGTCAGACCCTGGTATATGAGATCAGGAGATTAGAGTTTATCCTAAAGTTTCCCCTAAATATTTGGAGGTAACATCATCAATGGAATTTAAACAGAAAAAGACATCAGATTTTTGTTTGGAAAAAAAAAATCACCTTGACAGTGCTCCAGGAATGAATTAAAATGGGAGATACTGGCTGACTTTTCAGTAATCTAGATGAGAAATGACATAGGTATGAATTAAAGCTGTGGGCCTGGAGGAAGAGAGGGCACACCCATATAGACTATATGCCCATGAGGAAGAGACAGAGACATCACAGACCTGAGAGGGAATAGTGAGTCCGAAGGAGGGAGGGGCTGCCAGTGCCAAGTGCTCCCCTGATGTCAAGGCTAAGGAGTAACTAATGGGTGTGGTGGTTCTAAGTGATCAGACAGCTTGGTAAGAGCAATTCCAGAGAAGAGGTGGATTCAGAGGATGAGATATAGTGCAAGGGGAGTTGAGGAGCAAACAGGTTAGACTTTGGATACAGCAAGTGTAGATTATTCTTTTTTTTTTTTTTAAGATTTTATTTATTTGACAGCGAGAAACACAGCGAGAGAGGGCACACAAGCAGGGGGAGTGAGAGAGGGAGAAGCGGGCTTCCCGCCGAACAGGGAGCCCGATGTGGGGCTCGATCCCAGGTCTCCGGGATCATGACCTGAGCCGAAGGCAGTCACCTAACCAGCTGAGCCACCCAGGCGCCCCTAGATTATTCTTTAAAGAAGTCTGACTGGCGGGACTAGTATTTATTTTAAATACTAGTATTTATCTTAAAAAAAAAAAAGAAGTCTGACTATGATCAATTGAAATAAACAATTTTTTTTTATAAGGTCAGAACTCAAAAATGTCTGAGGGAGAATACCCTTGGAAACTGATGAAACAAACAGAAGAGAAGGTGAAAATAATTGAGGCCAAGTGCCTGAATGGCTGTGAGGATAAGGAACCCAGAAGCCAGGTGAAGAATGCAGGCCTAGATGGGGCTAGGGAGAACTCCCTGACCTCCTGAAATGGGGAAGAGGAGGTGCGGATTCGTATGGATAATTTCCTTTCCTGTGGGTGGGGAAGAGGGCAAACAGGAAGGTGAAGAAGCTCTAATTACTGGCATCTTATTTTTTCTGTGAAGTACCATATGAGGTGACCAGATTCAAGTGATAGGGAGAGTGGTTGGGGTCAGGGCTTATGAAGTTGATTTAAAATAAGTATCATGGAATCGTGAGCAGGATCAGAATAGTCATGGAAAGGAATGTCAGGTCATCAGAAGGCAAGGTTAGGTAGTTTTCTCTAGGAGCTCTCACCTACTTAGATGTAAGAGACTTCTCTCAGCCAGTTCCACTCTGAACTGCCCATCAGCTCTCAGCTGCCTTCTGCTTTGGATTTAATCCTCAGAATGTACCAGAGGGTGATACTTTTTCTTGTGTGAAGGGCTACATATTTACCACTTGTACAGCTCACAACAATAAGAAAATAAATTTAAAGATGTTTTCCCCAGAAATCTAATTTGAAATATACTCCGTTTTGATGTTGGTATAATTAGATTGATCCACAGACAGACATGACCCTTAAACTGGACATTATCTAGTGTCTCTCTTGTATTTTATAGCTTGTCTCCTTGGACAGGTAGTGTATTCTGGTTCTACAAATCTGAATGTTCTCTTATGGGAAGATAAGTTGCCCAGTCTAACCCTCCTCATTAGTTCCTACATATTTTAGGGTGGGAGCCAAGATTTCAAAGCTTTAAGTCATGATCTTATTATTCACCTCTTGTTTTCCTACTGACCACCTCTCATTCCTGGGTTCTTTCTGGACAAATCACCTCCAGTCCTCATGTCTACTTTCTCAGATACAGTTACAAATTAGGAATCAACTCAAAAGCATGGTCAACCTCTGGTGTATGGCTTCCTGTGTGAGTCCTAGATACTTCATTTTGACGCCTTGCTTCTCATGTGGTTTTTTCTTGACCTCAGCTTCAGCTGCTAGTCCTTCTCTGAACTCCTTTGAAAAGAGGAGCTTCTCAGTTTCTCCAGTGACGATTACCCTGACTACTCACTGGCATCCAGAAAAGACTGCCACTGAGTCTTTCCTGAGTCACCACACTCAGGAGACAAAACTTGTTGGAAGTATCAACTAACCATCACTGGTTTCCCATGGAGCAAGATTAGTAAATGTTTCAGGAAGAGTAGTGAAGTATTGAGTCAATTCTGAATCAAAACCCAACATAATTTCTTGCTTATTTCATCTCTGTTTTGAAGATTTAATCCCATTCTTTAAATTTGGTCAGCTATTAGATGAGTTCCACTTATCTTTTGCTTACTAAAAGATGGAGGTAAAGATGAAGTCATATAAATCTCCTTGACCTTGGCCCTTTGTCTCTAAAACCCCTCCTAAAATATTTCCTACTGTATTTATAGTGTGCACACTTTAATGTATGTTTTTATGTTTTTACTAAACACATCACACTCTGTGTAGCTTCATGGGTTTCATGTGTCTCTTCCCATTTCTAGACATGTACTTTAAGTAGAAGTGTCCTCCAAAGCTGAGTTTCCCATCCTTGGCTCCTTATTTTTCCAATTCAATTATTGTGTATGCTTTTTGTCTTTAACAAATAAGCTCTTTTCCTTAATTCTGAACTGAAAACATAACCCTTACCTCACTCAGATTGTGAATGCATTGTTTGTTTCTGTCAATTTGAATTTAAGATTGTGGGGTATTTTTTTGTGAGACTGGACTGCAAAGAAAAAATGTCCAACTGAAAACAAAACATTTTCTTTCTAGACATCCATTAGCTTTAATGGGTATGAGTTTGTAGTGTTTTTTTTTTTTTTAATTTTATTCAATTATTTGACAGAGAGAAACACAGCTGGAGAGGGAACACAAGCAGGGGGAGTGAGAGAGGGAGAATCAGGCTGCTTGCCAAGCAGGGAGCCCGATGCCAGGCTCAATCTGGGGACTCTGGGATCATGACCTGAGCCAAAGGCAGATGCTTAATGACTGAGACATCCAGGTGCCCCGACTCGGTAGTTTTTACTCTTGGGAATTTTGCAGAGCAAGGACTATATAAGCAGACTGGGTTTGAGTAACTAATGATAAGTACTATGGAAAGATATCACAGGATAGCTTAGCACCTTTACTTTGTGTCTTCAAATTTACACTTTGATGTGGAGAAGGTGTGAGATACACAGAAGCTGTGTATCATATGCAGGTCTTTGTGTAGTTAGTTTCTCAAGTTGTCTTGGAGAAATGAGAAACAAACCTTTTTTTATATCCAAGTATTATCTCCCTCATATTGAAAGGTTGAAATGCAGAGACAAAATTTATGTTACCTTGGCAAGAAGGAATGATGTGAAAAAGCTGTATCACCCATTATATGAAAGAAGACACTATGAACTGAATTGTGTCCTCCTAAAATGAACATGTTGAAGCCTTGACCCCCAACATGACCGGATTTGGAGAAAGGGCTTTTAGGAGGTAATTAAGGTGAATGAGGTCTCGAGGGTGGCGTCCTCACTTGATAGGACTCATGGTTATAGAAGAGGAAGAGAAAGAGATTCTCTCCTTCATTCTACATGTAGGAAGGGCTGTCTGAGCATGTAGTGTGAGGGATGCCCTCTGCAAGCTGGAAAGTGAGACCTCACTAGAGCCTGACCATGCTGACACCCTGATCTCATACTTCGAGGTTCCAGAACTGTGAGAAAAGACATTTATATTGTATTAGCTAGCCAGTCTATGGCATGTTATTATGGCAACCCGAGTAGACTAGTACAGAAGATAGAGTTGGCAGTATGGGAGTTTGGATCTGGGTTCTCATTCTGATTCCACCTTAGATCCCGTGGTTCTAGAAGTTTCATGAGACCTCACTTTTCTCTCTATAGTGTGAGGGAGTAAGACAGACTTACTTCAAAGATATTTTTTATTTTTTGAAATCTTTGATTCAAATCACATAAAATGTACTGCTTTTTTGAAAATGGTATATAACATTGAGTCAGAAGCAATCTTCAAAGCCTTTTTTACCGGTCTCATTCAGTGAAAAGGGAAATTAAGGCCCCAACGTCTTAAGTGATGCACCTTTTCCATTGTCACACTCATATTCCTAACAGTGCCTAGATGTGTAGACATTCTTTATTCCTCTTCCTGTTACACTGCTGAGGGGGGTGCCAGTTGTAAAGTAGAATTAATGTTTTCTATCATGGACCTTTTTTATTGGGAAAATGTTGGTAAATTAGAAAATACCATGCTTTTCAGAATAAAGCAGTTTTTATTGTGTGGTGGCAATTTATGATGAAAATACTCTGTGAACATTCACTTTTAAAGTTACCTAATATTGCATTTAAGTATTTTTCCTCTAAATATTAATTAATAAGTAATGCCAATAAGCATATATAGCAATATTTTTGATAAATTATTTAATAAATATTTTAACAAAATAAAAATTAGTTTTTGAAAAATGCATATGGTAAATAATAATTATGGTAAATAATATAGATGAGTTTATGATGAAAAATAAGTTTCTCATCCATAATTCTACATTCCTAATTATTCTTCCTAAAGGAAAACTCTTTCAGCTTTTATCTTTTAAATATCTTTTGAAGACTACTTTGATAACTTGAGAGCATGTGCTTATTCCTATGCTCTTCCATAAATCAATAAACCACGTCCATAGACTTCTTATTAAGAAAGTTGAGGTAATAACTCCCATTATCTCCATCTTCATCTCCCATACTAAAGTTCATTATTACTATGTTTCTTTTTTCTAAACCTTTATCATTTTTAAAATAATATCATAAAACTCAGCTGGATTGTTTGATTCCTTGCTTTCTAAAATGAGTACATCGAAGTAGTAGAACTCCTACTCTTTTCTCACTTTTTATTTCCTATTTCAACACCCTTCTCCTATCAGCTACACTTCTGTTTTTACATTGTCAAGGTTAACATTTACATCCCATTCTGCAACCACAAATGTGTTACAGCTTGTACAGACCTTGACTCTAAATGTTGCAAACCAATAAAACAGTGTTTAATATTTTATTTTTAAACAATGTTTTGGAACCCAGATATTCTGTACAAATGGATTTTCTGCAAAAATGGAAATTGAAAATTTGCCCCTTAGGCAATTCTGGATTAAAAAATTACATATATTTGAATTATGATGGGAAGTAAATATGCCATTACTCTCTGCTTTGCTTTTTTTAAAAAAATGGCTTAGCATACATAAAATGTGAGAAAGGGTGTTATGAATATCATTTAAATAATTTTTTAACTGTTAGTATTTATAAAATCAGAATTTCTGGTTTGGTTCAAAAGGTATGATTAGACACTGCATTAAATTGTATTACTTCAGAAACCTTGCTTGTGACTCTTTGACAACTGCTTTGCTCATTAAATTCAGTAAAATTCTACCTTTAGTATGCTCCTGCCATGTGAAGCTTAAAATTATTCCAAGTAAACTAAATCAGAACCTCACTATAAATCATCCTTTGAGTCACACCGAAAAAACTGTTATTGTTTAAGTGTAATTACAGTAGTTGGTTTGGAATGAAGGGAAGGTCTTAACTTTAATAATCTCCCTATACCAAATTCTCTTATGTCTAGTGAAGCTTGTAGGAGATTTCAGTGGGTTCTGGGTCAAGTGTGTCTATAATTTTAATTATATCAACAACTCTACATTGCTTTTTTTTGGTCATATTTCTGGTATGGTTGCTAGGGAGTTATTTGTATAGCAGGGACTACAAGTCTCTATACCTTTTTGATGGAAATATGTTCTTGAGCTTCCTTGCCTATTTAGCATTTCATATCTTGCACACATAAATCCTGAAGCTAAGCTTAGCTCACAGAGCTCTGTATATTTTTACTTCCCCGAGGATAGTTATATCATTTCTGAGGTAAGAGGATCAATATGGAATAGGGTTCTCTAAGTAAGGGCTAAACCAACACCAAATATAGCACTGATGAAGCATTTAGTGGCTTCCTGTTTGTGATATTCATCAAAGCTATAAAGCTGACTAATACCAGGATTTGAGCTCTGCAGAGGACTATAGGTCACAAAATATCTGAGATAGTCTTCAAACTTGTCATGGTGCCTGAAGGTTTCTATTTTTACAATAGGTTGAAGTAGAATTTCCTTTTAAAGACCCTTAGTGAAAAATGGGATTTAATCAGGAGTTAAGACAGAATTTTCTATGAACAAATATTACTATATTTTACTAGATTCTTCTACATTATGAACACCTGGAGAGCATTCATTATTTTATTTTTAAAATATTTGTTTATTTATTTATTTTAATTATGTTTAGTTAGCCATTGTATAGTACATCATTAGTCCTTAATGCGGTGTTCAGTGATTCATTTGTTAAGTATAATACCCAGTGCTTATCAGAACATGTGCCCTCCTCTACACCCATCACCCTGTTACCCTCTCCCTCACTCTCTTTCCCCCTGAAACCCCCAGATTGTTTCTTGGGGTCCATAGTCTCTCATTGGTTTATCTCCCTCTCTGATTTCTCGCTCTTTGGGTTTCCCTCCCTTCCCTTATGGTCTTCTGTGCTTATGTGCCACATATGAGTGATACCATATGATAATTGTCTTTCTCTGTTTGACTTACTTCACTTAACATAATCCCCCCCACCCAGTTCCATACATGTTGATGCAAATGGTGGGTTTTCATCATTTCTGATGGCTAAATAATATTCCATTTCGTACATGAACCACATCTTCTTTATCCATTCATCTGGAAGGGCATTTTTTCTCCTTCCATAGTTTTATTATTGTGGGCATTGCTGCTATGAACATTGGAGTGCACATGCCCCTTCTTTTCACTATGTCTCTATCTTTGAGGTAAATACCCAGTAGTGCAAATGCTGGGTCAGAGGGTAACTCTATTCTTAGCATCTGGAGGAATCTTCATACTGTTTTTCAGAGTAGCTGTACCAACTTGCATTCCCATTAACAGTGTAAGGGGGTACCCCTTTCTCCACACCCTCACCAACATTTGTTGTTTCCTGTTTTGTTAATTTTTGCCGTTCTAACTGGTTTAAGGTATTATCTCATTGTGGTTTGTTTTGTATTTCCCTGATGGCTAGTTATGTTGAGCATTTTTTCATGTCTGTTAGCCATTTGTATGTCTTTTTTAGAGAAGTGTCTGTTCATGTCTCCTGCCCACTTTGTGACTGGGTTATTAGTTTTTTTGAGTGTTGAGTTTAAGAAGTTCTTTATAGATGTTGGATATCAGCCCTTTATCTATAATATCATTTGCAAATATCTTCTCCCATTCCATGCACTGCCTCGTAGTTTTGTTGACTGTTTCCTTTGCTGTGCAGAAGCTTTTTATCTTGATAAAGTCTCAAAAGCTCATTTTTGCTTTTGCTTCACTTGCCTTTGGAGATGTGCCCTGAAAGAAGTTACTGTGACCAGTGACAAAGAGGTAACTGCCTATGTTCTCCTCTAGGATTTTGATGGATTCCTGTCTCACATTGAGATCCTTCATCCATTTTGAGTTTATCTTTGTGTCTGATATAAGGGAATGGTCCAGTTTGATTCTTCTATATGTAGCTATCCAATTTTCCCAGTACCACTTCCATTGGCTATTTTTTCCCGATTTGTCAAAGATTACTTGGCCATAGAGTTGAGGGTCAATTTCTGGAGTCTTTAGGCTGTTCCACGGTCTATGTGTCTGTTTTTGTTTTAATACCATGCTGTCTTGGTGATCAAAGCTTTGTCATATAGCTTGAAGTCAGGCAACATGATGCCCCCAGCCTTGTTTCTCTTTTTCATCCTTCCCTTGGTGATTCAGGGTCTTTTCTGGTTCCATACAAATTTTAGGATTGTTTATTCCAGCTCTTTGAAAAATACCAATGGTATTTTCATGGGGATGGCATTGAAAGTGTAAATTGCTCTGGGCAGGATAGACATTTTAACAATGTTTATTCTTCCAGTTCATTAGCATGGAATATTTTTCCATTTTTTTGAGTCTTTCTCAATTTCTTTCATAAATGTTCTGTAGTTTCTAGAGTATAGATCCTTTACCTCTTTAGTGAGGTTTATTTCTAGGTATCTCATAGTTTTTGTTGCTATCATGAATGGAATTGATTCCTTAATTTCTCTTTCTACAATTATATTTTTAGCGTATAGAAGAGCAACCGATTTCTGTGCATTGATTTTGTGTCCTGCCACATTGCTGAATTGCTGGATGAGTTCTAGTAATTTGGGAGCAGTGTCTTTTGGGTTTTCTTTATTTTTTTTTAAAAGATTTTTTTTATTTATTTGACAGAGAGAAACATAGGCAGAGAGGGAACACAAGCAGGGGGAGTGAGAGAGGGAGAAGCAGGCTTCCTACCGAGCAGGGAGCCTGATATGGGACTCGATCCTGGGTTTCCAGGATCATGACCTGAGCTGAAGGCAGTCCCTTAACCAACTGAGCCACCCAGGCACCCCATCTTTTGGGTTTTCCACATAAAGTATCATGTTATGTGCAAAGAGGGAGAGTTTGACTTCCTCTTTGTCAGTTTGGATGCATTTTGTTGTTGTTGTTTGATTGCTGAGGCTAGGACTTCTAGTACTATGTTGAACAATAGTGGTGAGGGAAGACATCCTTGTCATGTTCTTGATCTTAACAGAAAAGATCTCAGATTTTCCCCACTGATGATGATATTCACTGTGAGCTTTTCTTTTCTTTTTTTTATTGTTACTTAAATTTTTTTTCCAGTGTTCCAAGATTCATTTCCCATTTCCCACACCCAGTGCTCTATGCAATAGGTGCCCTTAGTACCCACCACCAGGCTCTCCCAGCCCCCCACATTCCTCCCTCCAAGTCCCTCAGTTTGTTTCTGTGTCCAAAGGCTCTCTTGTTTCGTTTCTCTCCTTGGATTATCCTACTTCCATTTACTTTCCTTCTCTACTGTCCTCTACATTACCCCTTATGCACCACAAGTAAGTGAAACCATGTGATACTTGACTTTCTCTACTTGGCTTATTTCACTCAGCATAATCTCTTCCAATCCAGTCCATGTTTCTACAAAAGTTGGATATTCATCCTTTCCGATGGAGGCGTAGTATTCCATTGTATATATGTACCACATTTTCTTTATCCATTCATCTGTTGATGGGCACCTTGGCTCTTTCCACAGTTTGGCGATTGTGGCCATTGCTGCAATGAACATTGGGGTACATATGGCCCTTCTTTTCATTACATCTGTATCTTTGGGGTAAATGCCCAGTAGTGCAATTGCAGGGTCATAGGGTAGCTCTATTTTTAACTTTTTAAGGAATCTCCACACTG
>PITA01034733.1:0-11272 GCA_004023965.1 Spilogale gracilis
GGGAACTTGTAATCTTGCCAGGGATGTGCACTGAGACAAATAAAAAAATACCACTGAATGATAGATAGAGATCAGTGTTGTGAAAGAAATGAACAAAGTACCGCAGAAGGGTGGAGGCAGTAATGGAGGCTGACTTTGGGCAGCTTCACAGACCCCAGCGAGGAGTCAGTGATGACTTCAGTGGCATTTGAACTAAGTCTTAAAGGCAGGCTAACAGTTGCAGAGGTGCAGGGTGCTGGGGGAGCGATCCGAGTAGGATGAGGCAACACCAGTGGTGCTATGGTGGCCCCATGATTGTTATTCGTAAGAACAGGAGCTAACTTTTACAGGTGATTACATCTCAGTTAAATCTTCACTGAGATCAGGAACAAGACAAGGATGCCCACTTTCACCGCTATTGTTCAACATAGTGATAGAAGTCCTAGCAACAGCAGTCAGACAGCAAAAAGAATAAAGGGTCTTCAAATTGGCAAGGAAGTAAACTCTCTCTCTTCACAGATGGCATGATACTTTATATGGAAAACCCAAAAGACTTCACCCCCAAAACCCCTAGTACTCATATAGTAATTCAGTAATATGGGAAGAGACAAAATCAATGCACAGAAATCAGTTGCTTTCTTATACACTAACAATGAAAATATAAAAAGGGAAATTAGAGAATCAATTCCATTACTATAGCATCAAAAACCATAAAACGGAGGGGGGCAAGATGGCGGAGAAGTAGGAGACACGGTCTCCTACAGTAGTGTTTCCTACAGGTCGTCTCCTACGACCCTGTCTCGTACTGAAGTGAGCTAAGTATCTACCCGAGCACTCTGAGCACCCATGGGATCAATCTGAGATGTAAGACTCCACACTTCTGGAGCTCTACAGGGGCAGAATAGCATCAGCGGAGAGGTAAGGTAGAGTGGGAGCGCTCGGACTGATTACGGATGAAAAAGAAAAGGCGGAGGGAGCCACTAGAAGCGACCTACTGGACCGTAATACCCCAACATGAAAGCGCCCTGTGCTTGGGGATCAGCTAACATCAGCGTGCAGTCTGGTTGAAAGCACTCAACAAAGGGTCTTCAGAGGCAACTGGGGGAGTCTGGGGGCTGCGAGCAGGGACTCAGAACTGCGGTCCGGGGTCGGTACATGTGCCCACTGGCCCTGAGGGAACCCGGCAGGGGTCCCTGAAGCAGCAGCTTTCAGCCACTAGCCCACCGCTGGGGGAGGTGCACCGCTGCTCGCCCCGGAGGCCACGTGTCCTGCAGCCTTCCGCAGACATGTGGGGCTGCCAGGTCCGAGAGCACCCAGTGCGCTGTTCCAGACAGCAGTCCCCACAACCGCAGGCTCACACAGACCGACATCACTCACGGTTTCTGTGGCATAGGCGTGAAGGGACAAGGGGGGGCCTCGGGCGCCGCTGTCGCTGCTGCCTGGGAAGGGTGGCGGTGTGCAGGAAAGTGTGAAGAGGGGGTCTGTGTCCCAGGCCATCCAGAGGGGCAGACTGAAGCTTCTCTCTAAGACGGAGCTCTGCGTGTGGACCGCTTACTTTGCTCAGACTCTCTGAAAAGCTGCAAAATGCGCCCAAAGCATAAAAACCTCCAGAGAACAAAAGCCCGAAAAACTGTTTTCCATAGAGCCCCTTGATAGGGGGCAGGGGTCTCAGCTTAAGCCAGACTGACTGGAAAACAACGCGTCAGGCCCCTCCCCCCAAGGCAAGCCAGAAGAACAAGAGGACGACCTCCACAGGGTCTCCATAAAACTGTAAAACCCCAACATTGGGGAAAAAACAATATATTAAGCTCCTGGTACTGCCCCAAAACCTGTATATTTTATAGATACAGCATTTCATTTTTTAAACTTCTTTTTATTTTTATTTTAATTTTTAAAAATTTAAATTTGTTTTCATAATTTGTGTTCTTTTCTTACTTTTTATTTTTTATTTTTAATTTTTTTTAAGGATTCTATTTCTTTGACAGAGAGAAACACAGCCAGAGAAACACAAGCAGGGGGAGTGAGAGAGGGAGAAGCAGGCTTCCCGCCGAGCAGGGAGCCCGATGCGGGACTCAATCCTGGGTCTCCGGGATCATGACCTGAGCTGAAGACAGTTGCCCAACCAACTGAGCCACCCAGGCGCCCCGTATTTTTTTAACCCACTTATTATTACAACTTGATATTTAATACAGCACTCCAAAATAACATTTTGACTTGAACTTTTTTCATACATATACCTGTGTTTGTTTGTTTCTTTTTTTAAATACACACACGCGCACATACACACACACACACACACAGACATTAACTTGAAATATATATATATATTTCAAGTTAATCCTTCTTTCCTACTCAATACTACCTTAATATATAAACCAGTTTTAATTTCCCTATATCTTCTGAAAGTTGAGTCTTCTAACAAAAATAATAAGATACACCCAGAAGGAACTGAAATACTTTCCTCACTCACAGTGAGGGATTGTACTCACCTTCCCATCTTATTCTTCTGGCAGTGTTTCTGTGTATTTGCTTTTGCCTTTGCACTGTATAAATCTTATCCTTGGGGGTCGTTTGGGGTGGATTTTGCTTTTTGCTTTTTTCCCCTTTCTTGTACTTTTGATGGTCTTTTTGGTTTTGTGTCATATAAATCCTACCATTGGGGACCATTTTGGCTGGGTTTTTTCTTGCTTCTTTTCTCTTTTTATCTCTTTTTTCTTTCTTCTTCCTTTTCAGTGATGACTTCTGATTGCTCCAAAACCTTCCAATGAGCAACTCACTGGATCATGGTTGATATATTCAGCTATACATCCCCTCAACCAACCCTCACCAAACTGGCTCGGAGGAGGAACACCCAACAGAAGAAAAACTCAGAGACTGCAACTTCTGTCAGAGAACTACTGGATATGGACAGAACAATATGATAGAAATGGAATTCAGGGTAGCAATCATCCAAGCAATGACTAAGTTGGAAAAGACCATTAGTGGCAAGATAGAATCGCTAAGAGTGGAAGTGAAAGCAACCTGGTAGAGGTTAAAAATACTCTAATAGCTAGGGAAAGTGAAGCAGAAGATTGCACAGTGATCTAGAAGACAGATTGAGAAGGAGGAGCAGGATAAGTCTTGGAACAAACAACTAAAATCCCATGAAAACAGAATAGGTAAATAAACGATGCCATAATCCCTGAGGGAGTTGAGAGAGAGAAGGCTAGAAGATATAGTTGAACAAATCATGGATTAAAATTTTGTTAATCTGGGGAATGAAACAAGTGTTTGTGTTCTAGAGGCAGAGAGGACACCCCCAAGATCAATGAGGCCAGAAAAACCTTCAGGCACATAATTGTGAAATTCGTGAATCATAAATTCAAAGAATATGTCTTAAGGGCAGCTAAAGGGAAGAGATCTCTTACATCCAGAGGGAGGACCATCAGAATAACGTCAGACCTGTCCACAGAAACCTGGCAATCCAGAAAGGTCTGGCAAGACAAATTCAGGAAATTAAATGAAAAAATATGCAGCTAAGGATATTCTACCCAGCAAGGCTGATTTTCAAAAAGGATGGAGAGATAAAGAACTTCCAGGACTGGCAAAGTCTAAAAGATTATGTGACCACCAAGCCAGCACTATAATATTGAGGGGGGCTCTATAAAGGAGAAATTAACCCAAGAGTGACACAGAACAGAAATTTACAGAGGCAACCTATAGAAACATGAACATCACAGGCAACATGATGTCAATACAAACGTATCTTTCAATAATCACTTGCAATGTGAACAGCCTAAATGTTCCCATAAAAATGGCAGGGTTTCAGACTGAATAAAAGGATGGAACGCATCCATATGCTGTGTACCAGAGACACATTTTGAATGTAAAGATACATCCAGACTGAAAGTGAGGGGATGAACCATTTTTTTATGCAATGGACCTCGAAAGCTGGGTTAGTGATTCTTCTATCAGACAAATTAGATTTCGCTCTAAAGACTAGTCAGAGACACAGAAGGACACTACATCATTCTCAAAGGGTGTATACACCAGGAAGATCTAACAATTGTAAATATTTATGCCCCCAACATGGGAGCAGCCAACTACATAAGCCAACTGTTAAGCAAAATAGAGTCATACTGATACAAAGACATTAATTATAGGAGATCTTAACACAGCACTCTCAGGAATGGATGGATCATCTACACAGAAAATCAATGAAGAGAGGGGCAAGATGGTGGAAGGCGGGGTGACCCCATTTTGGGGAGTCCCCTGAAGTGAGCTTAATTCCTGCAAAAAGCATTACAAGAACACTGTGAGCACCCACGAAATCAGCCTGAAATGTAATATCTCACACTTCTGGCTCTCTATGGGGCATGAAGAGCATTGACAGAGAAGCAGAGTGGAGTGGGAGCCATCGGAGGGATGTCCAAAGACAAGGGACATGGGGGAGGGAGCCCGCAGAGGTGACGCATTGGAAGGCAATACCCCAGCACGAAAGTGCTCTGTGTTTGGGGAACAACAGCAGGTTACGGTCAGATTAAAAGCAGACAAAAGCAGAGTGGCTGAGGGGCAGCTGAGGAAACAGGGATAGATCTGTGGAGAGAAAGCCCGCCCCGGGGCCGCCTGAGGGAATGTGGTGGAGAGGAGTGTATTTAAAACTGCCACTTTTTCTTTTCTTTTTTCTTTTTTTCCTCCACCGCTTCTGTCCACCCTGTGGGCCAGGCATGGACCCCCCAGGGAAGAGATTTTGCTGACTTGAGCGTGACGAGTGGGGCCGGGGGACCCCAGTCCCTCCTGTGGGGGTGCACCACAGACTCGGTGGGCAGAGACAAGGTCGCATGACCCAAAATCAGTTGTGGTTTCTGCGGCGTGCGAGTGAAACGACAAGCAGGGCTTCCGACACCGATCAGACCAGTGGCTGTGGGTGCGCCCAGCTGTGACGGGCGGCCAAGGGAGAGGATAGTGGGAGAGGCTGTGGGCACCCACACCATCCAGAGGGCTGCTAGTGGAGGGCTCTCTCTGGGAAGGAGGTCTGGGTGCAGACATCTTGCTATGACCTGACTTCTGAAAAGCTGCAAAAAGCCACAAAAGAACAAACATTCCAGAGAACTAAAGCCTGAAAACCTGGTTGCCATGGAGCCCAGTCCCTAGGAAGGAGGCGGGGACTCACCCAGGTAGAAGGGACTATAAAACAGTGTCGTAGGCTCCGCCTCCAGGAGGTGAGCCAGAAGCACAAGAGGACAAGACCCAAAGTGTAAAACCCCAACATCTGGGGGAAAGGCAATATATTAAACTCCTGATACTGCCCCAAAAGCTGTACGCTTTATAGATACAGTTTTTCACCTTATTTGCTTTTTAAACTTTTTTCTATTTTTACTTTTAAAGTTTCCACTTTAAACTTAAAAATTTGTTCTCACGGTTTTGTTCTTTTAATTTTTAACCCACTTACTATTACAATGTGATACTTAATACCACACTCCATAATAAATTTTTTTTTAAGATTTTATTTATTTAACAGAGAGAAACACAGCCAGAGAGGGAACACAAGCAAGGGGAGTGAGAGAGGGAGAAGCAGGCTTCCTGCCGAGCAGGGAGCCTGATGTGGGGCTCGATCCCGGGTCTCTGGGATCATGACCTGAGCCGAAGGCAGTTGCCTAACGAACTGAGCCACCCAGGTGCCCCGAATAACTTTTTACCTTGAAATTTTTCCAAAGACATACCTGTGTTTTCTGTTATTGTTGTTGTTGTTACTTCTCTTGTTTGTTTTTTCTGTTTTTTCCCTTCCTTCCCTCTTCTTTCCTTTATTCTTTTTAGTTTTAAATATACATATAGTTATAAGATTCAAGGTAATCCTGCATCCCTATTCAATACTACCCCTATATACACCAGTTCTAATCTCCCTATATCTTTAGAAAGTGGACTCCTCTAACAATAATAACAAGACAAACACAGGAGGATCTGAAATACTTTCCTTGCCCACAAGGAGGGTTTGCACTCACCTTCCCACCACCCTAGTCTGTCAGTGTTTCTGTGTAACTGTTTTTGCCTTTGTAATATATAAATACCATTCTTGGGGGTCATTTGGGTTGGGCTTACTTCTTGATCTCTTCAACTTTCTTTTACTCTTGATAGCCTTTTTCTTTACCCTGTTGTAGTTTTGTACTATATAAATCCTACCACTGGGGCCTACTCTGGCCGGGTTTTTTTCTTGCTTCCTTTCTCTTCTTCTGTCTCTTTTTTCTTGCTGCTTCCTTTTCGGTGGTGATTTCTGATTTCTCTGAAACCTTCCAGCGACCAATACACCTAGATAGTGGCTGATATAGTTAGCCATACACCCCCTCAACCACTCCTCACCACAATGACTCGGAGGAGGAACAGCCAACAGAAGAAGAACCCTGAGACTGCAACCCCAGTCACAGAATTACTGGAAATGAACATAAACAATATGACAGAAATGGAATACAGGGCAGCAATCCAAGCAATGGCTAACTTGGAAAAGAACATTAGTCTCAAGATAGAAGCCCTAATGACAGAAGTGAAAGCCAAGGTTAGAAAGGCTATTAATGAGATGCAATCTAATTTAAATATTCTAGCAGCTGGAGTAAGTGAAGCTGAAGATTGTATTAATGATTTAGAAGACAGATGAATTAAGAAGGAGGAGCAAGAGAAGTCTTATAACAAACAGATAAAATCCCATGAAAATAGAATTAGGGAAATAAATGATGCCATGAAACACTCCAATATCAGAATTATTGGAATCCCTGAAGGACTTGAGAGAGAGTGAAGCCTAGAAGATATAGTTGAACAAATCATGCATGAAAATTTCCCTAATCTGGGGAATGAAACAAGTGCTCATGTCCTAGAGGCAGAGACACACCCCAAGATCAATGAGGTCAGAAAAACCTCCAGGCACATAATTGTGAAATTCGTGAATCATAAAACTAAAGAATATGTCTTAAGGGCACCTAGGGGGAAGCGATCCCTTATATATAGAGGGAGAACCATCAGAATAACGTCAGACCTTTCCACAGAAACCTGGCAAGCCAGAAAGGGCTGGCAAGACATATTCAGGAAGTTACATGACAAAAATATGCAACCAAGGATAATGTATCCAGCAAGGCTGACTTTCAGAATGGAAGGGGAGATAAAGAGCTTCCAGGACCACCAAGGTCTAAAGATTATGCAACCACCAAGCCAGCACTACAAGAAATACTAAGAGGGGTTCTATAGAGGAGAAATGAACCCAAGAGTGACACAGAACAGAAATTTACAGAGGTAATCTATAGAAACAGGAACTTCTCAGGCAACACGATGTCAATAAAAACGTATCTATCAATAATCACTCTCAATGTGAATGGCCTAAATGCTCCAATAAAAAGGAACAGGGCTGAAGACTGGATAAAATGACAGGACCTGTCCATATGCTGTTTACAAGAGACACATTTTCAATCTAAATACACTTCCAGATTGAAAGTGAGGGGATGGAGGACAATTTTTCATGCCAATGGACCTCAAAAGAAAGCTGGGGTAGCTATTCTCATATCAGACAAATTGGATTTTAATCTAAAGACTGTAGTCAGAGACACAGAAAGACACTACATCATTCTCAAAGGATCTGTACACCAAGAAGATCTAACAATTGTAAATATTTATTTCCCCAACATGGGAGTAGCCAACTACATAAGCCAACGGTTAAGCAAAATAGTCATACTGATACAAAGACATTAATTGTAGGAGATCTTAACACACCACTCTCAGCAATGGACAGATCATCTGAACAGAAAATCAACAAATAAACAAGAGCCTTGAATGACACATTGTACCAGATGGATCTTAAAGATATATTGAGAACATTCCACCCTAAAACAACACAATACACATTCTTTTTGTGTACATGGAACTTTCTCCAGAATAGACCACATACTAGATCACAAATCAGGGCTCAACTGATACCAAAAGACTGAGACTATTCCCTGCATATTCTCTGACCACAATGCCTTGAAACTGGAACTCAACCACAAGAAAAACATTGGAAGAAGATTATTCTCTGCATATTCTGACCACAATGCCAAGCTGAAACTAGAACTCAACCACAAGAAACACTTTGGAAGAAATTCAAACACTGGGAAGCTAAAGACTATCCTGCTCAAGAATGTTTGGATCAACCAGTAAATCAAAGATGAACTTAAACATTTCATGGAAACCAATGAGGATGAAGATACATCTATCTGAAACCTATAGGATATGGCAAAGGCAGTCTTAAGGAAGAAATACATAGCCATCCAAGCCTCACTCAAAAAAATTTAAAATCCCGAATACACCAACTGTCATTACACCTTAAAGGACTGGCAAAGAAGCACTTCTCCATTGAAGATATACAAATGGCTAACAGACACATGAAAAAATGTGTATCATCACTAGCTATCAGGGAAATTCAAATCAAAACCACACTGAGATACCACCTTACACCAGTCAGAATGGCCAAAATTAACAAGTCAGGAAACAACAAGTGTTGGAGAGGCTGTGGAGAAAGGGGAACCCTCTTACACTGTTGGTGTGAATGCAAGTTGGTGCAGCTGCTTTGGAAAACAGTGTGCAGATTCCTTAAAAAATTAAAAATAGAACTACCCTATGACCCTGCAATTGCACTACTGGGCATTTACCCCAAAGATACAGATGTAGTGAAAAGAAGGGCCATATGTATCCCAATGTTCATAGCAGTAACGGCCACAATCACCAAACTGTGGAAAGAGCCAAGGTGCCCATCAATAGATGAATGGATAAAGAAGATGTGGTACATATATACAATGGAATACTATGCCTCCATCAGAAAGGATGAATATCCAACTTTTGTAGCAACATGGACTGGATTGGAAGAGATTATGCTGAGTGAAATAAGCCAAGTAGAGAAAGTCAAGTATCACATGGTTTTGCTTACTTGTGGTGCATAAGGGGTAATATAGAGGACAGTAGGAGAAGGAAAGGAAATGGGAAGTAGGGTAATTCAGGGAGAGAAATAAACATGAGAGACTTTGGACTCAGAAACAAACTGAGGGACTTGGAGGAAAGGGGTGAGGGGATGGGATGCCTGGTGGTGGGTACTGAGGGCACCTATTGAATGGGGCACTGGGTGTGGGGCATGGGCAATGAATCTTGGAACACTGAAAAAATAAAATAAATTAAAAAAAAAAAGAACTGGCAAATCAACAACAAACTGAGCCAACCCCACAGACAAGAAGAGAAAAAGTTAAGATTAGAGCAGAGATCAATGAATCAGAAACTAGAGATACAGTAGAACACATTAACAAAACTAGAAGCTGGTTCTTTGAATGAATTAATAATATCGATAAAACACTGGCCAAACTAATCCAAAAGAAAAGGGAGAGGATCCAAATTAATAAAATCATGAATGAAAGGGGAGAGATCGCAACTAACACCAAGGAAGTAGAAAGAATCATCAGAAATTACTGTCAACAGTTATATTCCAACAAGTTAAGCAACTTAGAAGATATGAATGCATTCGTGGAAACCTATAAACTTCCGAGACTGAAACAGGAAGAGATTGACAACCTGGATAGACCAATATCTAGTAATAAGATTAAAGCAGTGATCAAAACCTCCCAAAAAACAAGAGCCCAGGACCAGATGGATTCCCTGGGGAATTCTACCAAACATTCAAAGAAGAAATAATACTTGAGCGTTCACATATGGACCCTCAACTCTATGGTCAAATAATCTTTGACAAAACAGGAAATAATATCCAGTGGAAAAAAGATAGTCTCTTCAATAAACGGTGCTGGGAAAATTGAACAGCTATGTATAGAGGAATGAAACTCAACCATTCTTTTACACCACACACAAAGATAACCTTGAAATGGATGAAAGACCTCAATGTGAGGCAGGAATCCATCAAAATCCTGTAGGAGAACATAGGCAGTAACGTCTTTGACATCAGCCACAGCAACTTCTTTCCAGACACGTCTCCAAAGGCAAAGGAAACAAAAGCAAAAATGAACTTTTGGGACTTCAAAATAAAACAATAAAATAAAACAGCAAAAGAGAGTCAACAAAACAAAGAGGTAACCCACAGAATGGGAGAGGATATTCGCAAATGGCACTACAGACAAAGGGCTGATATCCAAGATCTATAAAGAGCTCTTTAATCTCAACACCCCCCAAAAAGATGATCACATCAAAAAATGGGCAGAAGACATGAACAGACATTTCTCCATAGAAGACATACAAATGGCTAATAGACACATGAAAAAATGTTTGTCATCGTTAGCTATAGGGAAATTCAAATCAAAACCACATTGAGATACCACCTTACACTAGTAGAATGGCCAAAATTTAACAGGTCAGGAAATAGCAAGTGTTGGAGAGGCTGAGGAGAAAGGGGAACTCTTGTATACTGTTGGTTGGTATGTAAGTTGGTGCAGCCACTTTGGAAAACAGTGTGGAGATTCCTTAAAAAGTTTAAAATAGAGCTACCCTATGACCCTGCAATTGCACTACTGGGCATTTACCCCAAAGATACAGACGTAGTGAAAAGAAGGGCCATATGTACCCCAATGTGCATCGCAGCAATGGCCACAATCGCCAAACTGTGGAAAGAGCCAAGGTGCCCTTCAACAGATGAATGGATAAAGAAGATGTGGTCCATATACACAATGGAATATTAGGCCTCCATCAGAAAGGGTGAATACCCAACTTTTGTGTCAACATGGTCAGGACTGGAGAAGATTATGCTGAGTGAGATAAGTCAAGCAGAGAAAGTCAATTATCATATGGTTTCACTTAATTGTGGTGCATAAGAACTGACATGGAGGACATTAGGAGAAGGAAAGGAAATGTGAACTGGGGTAAATCAGAGAGGGAGATGAAGCATGAGAGACTCTGGAGTCTGAGAGGCAGGATTTTGGAAGGGATTAGGGCAGGTGGATGGGTGAACCTGGTGGCAGGTATTAAATAGGGCACCTATTGCATGGAGCACTCAGTGTGGTGCATAAACAATGAATCTGGAACACTGGAAAAATAAAATAAAATAAATTATTAAAAAATTAAAAATAAAAATAAACAAAATAAATAAAAGGGGGAAAAAATCTTAAATGGAGACTATGACCATTGTGCTTTTGTGCTGGATTTCCCCAGGCTGACACATCACTCAGAGATTCCTTCTTCTGAGGGGATCAACTGTCTTCTGATCACATCTTGCCTGCTTTGTTCCCATTTCCCTGGTGTGGCAGGAGCACCCCTCTGGGCTGAGAGAGCAGAGCTGCAGCCTTGTGCCCATACTTCCCCGCAGTGCCCC
>PITA01034734.1:0-11278 GCA_004023965.1 Spilogale gracilis
AACACAAAGCCCAATGTGGGGTTCAGTCTGACAACCCTGAGATCATGACCTGAGCCAAAATGAAGAGTTGGATGCCTAACCGACTGAGCCATCCAGGTGCCTCAAGAAGTCCATTTTATATTGTGAAATATTACTCGATGTATTAAGGAAAGTGCTTTATAAATGAATTCAGTTGGAGTCAGCAAGTATGCCTATTACTACTCCCAATACCTGGAGTGCATGACAGGCATTGGTTATTGATCTGTGTACTTTTTTGTGTTAATAATCGAAGGAGTTTAAACAAAGAATTTTGATAAGCTCATCCCAATCCACCAGGTATACAAAGATGAAATTTTTGCCATTCCTGAGATGGCAATCTTGGTTGTTAAGCTCATATATTCAATCTGGCATTACACAAAGAAAAACTTTGTTTTTAATCTAAATCTAAAGAAGAGTTCACATAGAATCTTACATAGTTATCTTGAAGCAAGTTTATGAATTGCACTATGCTAGATTTTCTGAGAGATCCAAAGGTACATATAAAAAGTACTTTTAGCCTCAGTGATCTTTTAGTCCAGTTAATGCTTATAACAGTATAGAATATGCTAATAATTTAGAATTTGTGCATATTATATATTTAGGTAGACAACTTAAAACTCAGTCTTTGATTTATAAAGACAGACAGATATACATAGTCACACACATATGCACACACACAATTAGACAACTGAGAAATAATACATTTATTTTAGAAACATTAACATTTCAGCATTTTTTCTTAGTAAGTGAACTTGTAGATGCTAGTTCATTTATTATACTTTTAAAGGGAGGATGAAAAAAATAGGCACTTTGTTCTTGCTTTGTACTATTTACAAGGTGATATTTCCAATTTTATTGCTCTTATGTCCATCCCACTTTTCCTTTGTCTTCAGTCAGAATTTCCAGCTGGAAGTTTAATAAAAATTTAACTACCACTCCTAATGGGTTTGGGACTTGTTCAATTACACATCATAGGCTTAGTATAAGAAACCAAGAGGGAGGGAAGAGGGAGAGGGAGGGAGAGATAGAGAGGTTGAGACAGAGAGAGAGATTGAAAGAAAATGCCTAATAAATAGCTACAGATGATCCTTCAAAAGCTGGATTGATTGGTTATGACACACAGATCACATCTAGTTGAGTACCTATAACTATGCCTGTGAAAGTGCCTCTGTGCACATACTTTGAGGAAACATCCTCAAAATTATTCTTCTGCCCTTCAGTCAGACTTCTCAGGCCCCAGGTAACTAACAAATGCAAATATATAACAAGTACACATTGTCAGTGAATGTTGAGCAATTCTGTAACTTCCAAATTTCAGCTTTTGTTTTAGAAATCTGTTTACCACTTGCATGGATATAATGCTTTATGATTATATATTTTTATTTATTCATGATGATCTTAAATCTCCAGCCATTTCTGAGTTTTTATTTCTTCATTCCTAAATTCAATCTTCTATATACATTTATTTTTTTCTTTACATATCTTTTATGAGGACTTGTTCCTTTCTATTCACTTTGTTATCATGGCCTAGAACTACATGAATGAAAGCTACAATAATTTCTCAGATTATCACTGAGTCTACCTTCTCCCTCTTTCCCAATATTTAGTTAGGGAAATATTCCAGTCATTAATCAAAAATTTCAGAAAGACCATTTCTTTGCTTCTCATGATCTTATGAAACACAGATTTCCAAGAAATCTCAGAAAGAGTAACATACTTCCTCTATATTTACAAACATATTTTCAATTTCTTTGTGGTATGAATCCTTCATTTTGAGCAAGCTAATTATTCTTTGAATTATTTCTCACAATTTTCCTTGAGCCTTGAATACTGCTTTCTTCTGGCTGCATGGGTTCGATTGTCACACCTCTTTCTCTTCAAAATCCATTTAATTGAAATTTCTCCACACAAGGTGTGGAATTTATGTCATCTCTCAGGTCAGAAATTCTCCGCGGGTAGGTGGAATGGATGAATTTTATTCTATTATATTTCTCTGGGAGTTATATTTTCTTCAGTGTAGATAAAATAGAGAAACTTGGACAATCTCTCCATCCACCCCATTGAATATGACAGTTGTTAATACACAATAATGTATAAGCATTACTCATGAGATGGCACTGGTCAGATAAATTATGGTGATGTAGAAAAATTTATAGCCATTGAAATAGTACATTTATAGAGAGCAGCATATCTTATATTTAGATTTCCTTATACCTGGCTTAAAATATTTTATCAGAAGTTCTTAAGTAGCAATATATTAGAAATACTACCCAATAGATGGATACTCTAGGCTCAATTAGTGCATACATGTGTGCTTTTTAAAACTGATACATTTTTGAGTTTAAGAATTGGAAAGCTATTATTAATTGCCAATATACAAATAATATATAATGTTTATGTATTAAGAGAAAAAGACCAATGTTTTGAAATTATTTACTTTAAGATGTGATATACAAAAGCCATTTTTCCCCTATAGATAGAATAAATGATATAGGAAGTAAAACATGAATAATGCTTAAAAACACTGAAACATCATTCAATTATATATTATATAATAGTTTGGGGATATATTCAATAGTACCATGACACATCAGAGTCAACCTTACCCTGAATTTTTTATGTTAAAATGTATATTATAAAGTGATACAGAATGAGGAATGAAATGTAAAAGTAGATCAAGGCATTCAATATTATAGTGATATTTTTTAGCATGCAAACATGTCAATATGAATTCTGATTTAGTCATCTCATAAAATGGCTGCATCAAATCTGTCAACATTTATATAAAAGTTCTTCAAAGAAAATTGAGATTTTATGGGAAATTGTGAAGTAACATCATTCATTTTGAAGGATAAATAAAACAATCCTTAAGAACTGATGGAAGGTTGGAATTATTTCAGTGCAATATAAAGTTTATTCTTTAGTATTCATTATACAATGATAGTGTCACAAAAAAGCCTTCTGATCTGGGCAAAACCTATTTGTAGGCAATTTATTTGGAGCTTTTGTATATGTTTGTATATATGCATGTGTTTGGTACCTATGTCAAATAGTTCTTTCTCTGGTCGTGAACAACAGCAACAGCTTTCTATAATCCTGTATATTTTAAAATGTTAATTTGGATTTTAAAACTGACATAAATACTAAAGTTCTGCAAACTTTCCTGTAACAATTCTCCATAAGTTTTCTACCAATTTTGTGCTTAACAGGAGAAAATAAAATTAAAAACATAAAGTATTGGATATTTTGAAAGTCTGTATTGATGCAACAGAAAATTCTTAAACTCTTCCATCATTAATTCCCAAAACCCAGTAACCATTACACAGTCATAAACAAACTCCCTTCAAAAAGCAATTCTAATAAATTAAATGGCTCCCTCTCTAAATAATTTGGCATTGCACCACCTAAAAGTATACGTACTTTGGGCGCCTGGGTGGCTCAGTTCGTTAAACGACTGCCTTCGGCTCAGGTCATGATCCCAGAGACCAGGGATTGAGTCCCACATCGGGCTCCCTGCTCGGCGGGAAACCTGCTTCTCCCTCTTTCAGTCCCTCTGCCTGTGTTCCCTCTCTGGCTGTGTTTCTCTCTGTCAAATAAATAAAATCTTAGAAAAAAAAAAAGTATATGTACTTTTACTTTTTTTATAGTAAAAAAAACACATCATGTGAAATTTGCTGCCTAGCAAATTTTAATGTGTACAGCACATTATTAATTATAATCACAATGCTGTATATCAAATCTCAAACTTTTCATTATGCATAATGAAAGTTTTACCTATTGAAGAGCAACTCCCATTTCTTCCTTCCTCCAGCCCCTGGCAACCACCATTTTACTCTCTGCTTCTATGTGTTAACTACTTGAGACACCTTATGTATGTGGAATTCTGCAGTATTCTGTCATGGGCTTATTTCATTTAGCATAATTGCTCAAGGTTTATCCATGTTGTTGCATATGATAAAATTACCTTCTTTTTTAAGGCTGAATGGAACCACATTTCCTTCTTCCATTCATCAAAGGACATTTAGGTTGCTTCCACATTATGACTATTGTGAATAATGCATTAGTGAACATGGGAATGCAAATATCTCTTCAAGATCCTATTTCCTGTTCTTTCACATAAATGCCCAGAAGTGAGATTACTGGATCATATGTTAATTCTACTTAATGTTGTGAAGAACCTTTATACTGTTTTCCATAGTGGCTGCACATGTACATTCCCAACAGAGTACAGCATTTCAGTTTCTCAGTTTGTCCATATCCTTAACACTTTATTTTATTTTATTTTATTTTTTACTAATAGCCATTTTAAGTGTAAGGTAGTATCTATTGTGGTTTTAATTTGCATTTCCCTGATGATGTTGAGCATTTTTTCATTTACCTACTGGACATTTGTATGCTTTCTGTGGGCAAATATCTATTCAAAGCCTTTGTCATTGTTTATAAAATCAAATTGTTTCTTATTTGTTTTTTATTATTGAGTTGTAGGAATTCTTTATATATTTTGGGTTATAACCCCTTATAAAATATGTAGTCTGCAAATATTTTTTCCTGTTCCATAGGTTGCCTTTTCACTGTCAGTTTTCCTTTTGCTGTGCAGACACATTCTAGTTTGATGGAGTTCAGCTTGTTTATTTTTGCTTTTGTTGCCATATACAAGACATTGTTGTCAAGACCAGTGTTATGAATCTTTCCTCCTTTTTTGTTTTTTTTTTTCTTTTTGGAGTTTTATAGCTTTAGTTCTTAAATTTAAGTCTTTAATCCATTTTGAGTTGGATTTTGTGTATTGTGTAAGAGTCCAATTTTAGGGGCACCTGGGTGGCTCAGCTCAGGTCATGATGCCAGAGTCCTGGGATTGAGCCCCACATTGGGCTCCCTGCTCGGCGGGAAGCCTGCTTCTCCCTATCTCACTCCCCCTGTTTGTGTTCCCTCTCTGGCTGTGTTTCTCTCTGTCAAATAAATAAAATATTAAAAAAAAAAGTCCAATTTCATTCTTTTGTTGCTGGATAACCAGTTTTTCCCACACCACTTTTTAATCCCTGTTACATAAATAGTGGTTTATCCATGTAATGAAGTATCAAACAGCAATAAAGAAATCATGTTTGTGGGGCGCCTGGGTGGCTCAGTTGGTTAAGCGACTGCCTTCGGCTCAGGTCATGATCCCGGAGACCCGGGATGGAGTCCCACATCGGGCTCCCTGCTCAGCGGGAAGCCTGCTTCTCCCTCTCTCACTCCCCCTGCTTGTGTTCCCTCTCTGGCTGTGTTTCTCTCTGTCAAATAAATAAATAAAATCTTTAAAAAAAAAAAAAAAAGAAATCATGTTTGCAAAGGTTACTTCACCAAAGTAATCTTGAAATTGCAACATGCTAAAATGTCCATGAGATCATGGAAGGTGAAAAAAATTTATAGTGTAAAGGTGACTGCAGTATGATTTGTTTTGTAAAATATGAATGAATGGGTGGGTGAATGAATGAATGAGTAAAAATAACATGGACTGAATTTTTCCTTTTCCTTCTTCTTCATAGCATATATCAGAATGGAGAGGAGTAGGACTTACATTTCACAAAACTTTTCTCATGTTATTTCACCTTCTAAGCAAACCTGAATGATGGGAAAGGGATGAAATTTTAAGGAATTTTAAAAAACTTTCAAGAACTAAGTACTCTTGTCTGCTATTAAAATAGTGAGAAGTCCATATAAAATTGTGGAACCTTGCTTTCTTTTTTTGTTTGTTTGTTTTTGTTTTTGTTAATGGATCATAAACTATTCATAATTTCATGGGTTATCATAATACCATGAAATGTAGAAATACTTCTTTTTATTACTCTTTAGCAAGTAGAGAACTAAGAATCAAACAAGTGAGGTGATGTTATTTAGTTATCTACTTATTTAGAACCCTGGATTTGTCTTATTTCAACTTATAACTCCATTCAGTTACCTAATCCCAAGATTTATTTTTTAACCTCTTTGGATCTTTCTTAGTTTTCTTGTCTTTATCATTTTTTTTTTACATTTTTAAATTGTATTTATTTACTTATTTATTTAATCTGTTTTATCCTTTAACCTATTTTTCCATTCCCATCCCTTGCTTCTGGCAATACCCATCTATTCTCTGTATTTATAATTTTTTTTTCTTAATTTACAAATAATAAAGATTGTATGGTATTTGTCTTTCTCTGTCTGACTCATTTCATTTAGGATAGTGCCCTCAAGGTTTATGTTTTCTCACAAATTACAAGATTTCATTCTTTATTATGGCTGAGTAAGAGTATTCCATTGTGTGTGTGTCTGTATATATATACAGACACACACACCACAATTTGTTTATCCATTCATCCTTTGATAGATACTTATGTTGTTGATACTTTTTGTTACAATTCAATTGGGTATGATATAGTAAACTAAGCCTAAAGATGAGCAAACTTAAGCACATCAGGTCATACAATCTGTCGATAATGTTGGTTTGTTGCTTCTGATGAAATTGCTTTAATTTTCTTTGCTTATTTTTGCATTCATAATTGATTTAGAACTTAAAATTTCATTAATATGTGATACTGATACTTAGTTTCCTAAAGGCAGTAAAGCCATTCCCCCTGGGCTCATTTATCCTATTTTAATTGTTACCAAACAGATAGAAAAAAAATGTATATTTTGTATAAAGTATGTATATTTTTTTATAACCAATCCGATTTTCTATAACTGATCCTATAAAGCATTACCTTTGTTTTAAGATGTCCATTCTAATATAATATAATCAAAATGCCTGAACTTTTAATATCAGATGGTAGCCTGTCAAGTTTGTTAAGGATTAGTGGTCAGTTTTCCAAAATCAAAGTACTAGAACATAGATTTTTATTCTCATCTTTCCAATTCTGAAAAACGAAAATTGGCTCTCTAGCCAAGAAAAAAATGCATTCATATTATATCACAATTTTTTTTTCAGAAATGTAAAAGTGAGAAGTGTGAAAAATAAAATTAGGACCATTATGCCTTATACCCCTAACAGCCACCTGGCTTCTGTACACTCACTTGCTAAGACCCTAAGAAAGTGGAAAAACCCAAGTAGCGCCCCCCCCCCCCTTGGCACCCTCTCCCTCTCCCCACGCCTTCAGATCTAAGAAGGAGAGATAACATCTGGCTCCAGGAATGTGGCCACATGACCACTCCCGGAGCCTCCTACCAGACCATCTGACGCCTTGGGGTTTGCTGGGCTGGGGGGCCAAGGCCTGTCTTAAGGCAACCAGTAAACTAGGGAGAATGTCAACCAATCATGTGCTTGTAACTGTGGAGATTCTCCAACTTCTCTGTAACTTGTTTGCCCTTACCTATAAAAAGCTGAAAAATTTGCTGTTCAGGGTCTCTGAGGGTGACCGGTAACGTCCGCATGGAGGCCCAGGTTCGAACCTGACAATAAACGACCCTTGCTGCTTGGCTTTGACTCTGGTCTCCGGTGGTCTTTTTCGGGGGTCTCACGACTTGGACACAACAAAAGTTTTATTAGTTTATGATTATTTATCAGAGTAATAATTGAATAGAGCACAAAGTGCAAAAAAGCAATAACTTCCAAACAGCAAAATTAGAAATGACCACCTCACCCAGTGAGACTATAATTTGGGAAAATAAATAAAATGATACTTTCTTCTAAACAACAAATGTCATCATGATCAATATGAATTTTAATAGTACACTGCAATGACACTTGCCTGGATATTCTTACAAAGGTATTTGAAAAATCAAAATAATCATTCTGAATATCTGTTGTTTCTTTTTAAATTCAGAAATGAAAGAAACTATTTAAAACACATTGTTTAACTTTATGTTTTTCAGGGTATAGTTACAAAGACAACAAAACAATTAAGTAAATGTTTAATTTGGCTTTGAAAATTAGAGTCATATGTAAGCCTGTCTTATGGACCAAAAAGTTCAAGTTCAAAACACAAGCATATTTTCTTTTTTTTTTTTGTTATAAAAGTATAGCAGGACTTTAATTTCCATTTTATGAAAGAAAAATAATAATACAGTAGATATTTTTCAAATACTGTATGTCAAGTTAAAATCCCAGTGCTATAAGACCCCACACTTTAGTCTATAATTATTTCCACTATTTAACTCTCTGAGGCTTATCTTTGTATCACATACAAGGAGATAAGGATTACCTCGGTAGCCTTTTTCAGTACCAAGGGAAACTGTGTTTCCCACACATACAGCTGGAAAGCAAGGAAGTAAAAACTTTCATCTCAATCTAATATGACTGTACTTGTGGAAAATGAAGTCCAAGAACAGGCCAATGTCAGTATTGCCTTTTTTTTTAAAGGAGAGTCATATGATTTATTTTATAATGTGATAAAATATGTCAGAGATTTTGGAATTGTGCATGGCTTTCAATAGCTTAAACTACTTTTCCTAAGATTAATAATATTGTGTTCAACATTCTTATTGAATATTTTAGACGCAGTTGGAGAGCAGGATATGAAAGCAAAGAAGAAAGGGGTGTCTGGGTGGCTCAGTTGGTTGAGTGTCAGATTCTTGGTTTTGGCTCAGGTCCTTATCTCATGGGTCATGGGATTGAGCCCTGCAGAGAGCTTTGTGGAGGCTGCTTGAGATTCTCTCTCTCCCTTTGCCTCCGTTCCTCCCCACCCCTGCTCCTGTGTTCTTTCTCAAAATGAATGACCTTTTTAAGAAAATTAAAAAAAAAAATAAATTAGGAGAAAATATGCTATCAGAGGCACTTGAAGAACAGGATATAAAAACAAGGAGAAATATGCTATTTTATCTCACAATTGGTAAGAAATTTCATGATGATCATAAATTCAAATTACAATGTTAATGTATCGGGTAGATGGAATATTTCATGTGCTTGTACTTAAAAGTTTTTTAATTGAATACATCCATTTGATGTTGATTCTGAATAAACTGAATCCCTTAATGCTTTAAAAAAACAGAAGCCTAATTTCCCTATTGCTGATTGTAAAATAGATAATTCTAGTGACTCTGAATTTTAGAAACTTCATAATCATAGTTCTAAAACAAAACAAAAAACAGTCCTTTTTTCTGACATTCTTGTTTTCATCTTAACTGAATAAGTAAAGAGAGAAGGATTGATTACTTAAAGGCAGAATTTGAGTCAGTAAGGAGAATAGACTTTTTTTGTATAATTACAGTACAGTTAACGTATAGTGTTATATTATTTTCAGGTATACAATGTGGTAATTCAGCAATTCCAGACATCACCCAGTGCTCATCGTAACAAGTATACTCTTTAATTCCCTTTCACATATTTCATCCATTCCCCCCACCAACCTCCCCTCTGGTAACTATCAAACTGTTCTCTATAGTTAAGAGAGGAAAAAATAGGTTTTAATAAATGTGTTAAGCTATGAGCATTCAAAACAGAAAAAAAAGAGCTGTTGAATGTGGAAGGCTTTGGTATATTCTAAGACATTTCAGTTCAATTCTATGCAAACCTTACTGGGATTTTTTTTTTTTTCCTTTCATTTTGTAGCCAAGCAAAGTATAATTGGGAAATTCTGTCTTTTACTGAGCTTGGCAGAATCAATGGATATTTATGCAACATATATATTGTATTCTAGGTCCTGTGCACGTGTAAGTAAATATTTTAGTTTTGAGGGATGTAGAAGTAAGACAGACATTCTTGTTTTGAATGAGCTCACATTCAGAACAGGTTAATTTAATTAGACAGTTTTTGCCTTGCCACAAGAAATAGGAAGGCTATAGTCCTATCTAATTTGATAAACAAGATTATGTGTAATTAAGGTCAGCATATAGAATAAATCTCTTTTGGAGTAAAAATGTATGATAAACAGATAAACACTTTCCTTGAGTATAGTAACTTGGGATATGTGATTGTAATAGGAATTTTATACCCTTTTCTCCTTATGTAGTTCATATTATTTTCTAATTTCTGGTTTCCAGATACCTGTGTAGAGGTATAGATATTTTACATTAGAACACATTCATTCACTCATTTATTTATTAGCTTGTTTGTTCTTGCAACAAGTATTTATGGAGTGACTACTACAAGCCAATGAGACATCTTCAGCAGGAAACTATTCCTTTGTGAGACCCACTGAGAAAGATGGGAATTTGCAGTCAGTTATATTGGTATTCACGTTGAAGATCCACAATTTACAAGCTGGTATTTATAATTTAGGGTAAATTACCAAACATCTCTGTGTCCTCAAATCTGTATTGTAACATAGTCACAGGATTATTGGAAGTCTTAAATGATAAGAGGTCTGCAGTGTGTGACAAAACTCTTAGGATGTGATAAGTATTCTACAAAGTTTTGGGATGATCCATCTCATTAAGATTTGTTTACAGAGACAATTTGATGTCAAGAAAAAAACACTAAGGAAAAATTGGATTTAATTTCTTATTCAAGATGGTAACTTTGTATCACTTAGAATTTCTAAGCTTTAATTTCTCATCCATTAGAGAGCATAACACCTATTCTCATTAATTTAGTTATCGTAAGATTAGTATAGAAAAGGATGGTTAGAATGATTTACAAACAAGAAAACTTATATAATTTTAAAAATATTGTATATTCTATTTATTTTTTGTTTTTTCTTTTAATTCTTTTAATACACTTTCAAAATTACATATATTGAAATAAAATTCATTTTTGTTTTCTCCTAATAGTTAATTTCCCTTTTATTTATGCTCACTTTTTTTTTAAGATCATTTATTTATTTGACAGAGAGAAACACAGCTATAGATGGAAGGCAAGCAGAGGGAATGAGAGAGGGTGAAGCAGGCCTCCTGCCAATCAGGGGGTCTGATGCAGGGCTTAAAGCAGGGCTTGATCCTGGGACTCGACCTGAGCTGAATACAGATGCTTAAGGACTGAGCCACACAGCTGTCCCTTATTTGTGCTTCCTTTTTTTTTTTTTTTTTAAAGATTATTTATTTATTTGACAGAGAGAAACACAGCTAGAGAGGGAACAGAAGCAGGGGGAGTGAGAGAAGGAGAAGCAGACTTCCCGCTGAGCAGGAAGTCCAATGCTGGGCTCCATCCTAGGACTCCAGGATGCTGGGGACTAGCCTCAGCAGAGATGTGGGTCCCGAATCATGGGATGTCTGGCAGACAAAATAATGACATGGACACGGAGATCTGATGCAAGCTGACAGACCTGAGGTCAGTCAGGAGAGACTCTAGCTCTGGCTCTGGCTTCTGGCCTCTGGCCTCTGGGCTCTGGGCTCTTTGGCTCTCTGGCATCTGGACTCTGGCCACTCTCGCTTT
>PITA01034735.1:0-11628 GCA_004023965.1 Spilogale gracilis
CCATCAACAGATGAATGGATAAAGAAGATGTGGTACATATATACAATGGAATACTATGCCTCCGTCAGAAAGGACGAATATCCAACTTTTGTAGCAACATGGACTGGACTGGAAGAGATTATGCTGAGTGAAATAAGCCAAGTAGAGAAAGCCAAGTATCGGATGGTTTCACTTACTTGCGGTGCATGAGGGGTAACCTGGAGGACAGTGGGAGAAGGAAAATAAAGGGGAACTAGGGTAATCCAGGGAAAGAAACGAAACAATAGAGACTTTGGACACGGAAACAAACTGAGGGACTTGGAGGGAGGGGGGTAGAGGGATGCGAGAGCCTGGTGGTGGGTACTGGGGACACCTAAAGCCTGGAGCACTGGGTGTGGGGAATGGGGAATGAATCTTGGAACACTGGAAAAAAAAATTTAAGTAACAATAATAATAATAAAAAAAGGCATAAAATGATCTGTAAGTTCGGCTCTTTTTGTGCTCCAAATGTTGACCTTACTGCTTAGAAAACCAAACCAAACCGCTCCATACTTACTGAATACCTTTGAATCGTTAGTAAGTAGTTCTGTAAGTGCCTAAAGGCTAGTGAACATATCTTAAGCAATTGGACTCCTGGGGCTGACGTGTTTACTGGATGATTATGTTTGTGAGCAATGTGTTTGTGCTTTCCTAGAGGGAGGAGGCCAGCAGTCCCCAGACTGCAGCTTTCCACGTTTGGAGAAACGACAAGATAGCTGTTACATTGGCAAGAGAGAAGATTCTCTGATCTTACAGACCAAGTACAGGCAAACAGCAAAACACCTAATATGAGAAATAGCTCTTTTGGATAATCAGAACCCTCCACTTCTTAAAAAAGGAGTCCCTTTTTCTCCTTTTTTTCCCTCAATACAGAGATGTATTTTAATTACAATTACAGGAATTTAGGCTCCCATGAATTAGACTGGGAGAATATACATAACATTATCACGATTTCCATGAGAAAATATAATTTTTAAAGATTTCATTTACTTATTTTTTTGACTTTAAATTTATTTTATTTTTTCAGTGTTCCAGGAGTCATTGTTTATGCCCACACCCAGTGCTCCATGCAATACGTGCCCTCAGTACCCACCACCAGGCTCTCCCATCCCCCTACCCCCTTCCCTCCAAGTCCCACAGTTTGTTTTTTTTTTCTATTTTTATTTTTATTGTATTTATTTTTTTAAGATTTTATTTATTTCACAGAGAGAGAGACCACAAGTAGACAGAGAGGCAGGCAGAGAGAGGAGGAAGCAGGCTCCCTGCAGAGCAGAGAGCCCGATGTGGGCCTTGATCCCAGGACCCTGAGATCATGACCTGAGCTGAAGGCAGAGGCTTTAACCCACTGAGCCACCCAGCTGCCCTCTATTTTTAATTTTTAAAGGAATCTCCAGACTGTTTTCCAAAGTGGCCGCACCAACTTGCATTCCCACCAACAATGTAAGAGAGTTCCCCTTTCTCCGCAGCCTCTCCAACACTTGTTGTTTTCTGTCTTGTTAATTTTGGCCATTCTGACTGGTGTAAGGTGGTATCTCAGTGTGGTTTTGATTTGAATTTCCCTGATAGCTAGTACCCCAAACTACTAGAACTCATACAACAATTCGGTAATGTGGCAGGATACAAAATCAATGCACAGAAATCAGTTGCGTTCTTATACACTAACAATGAAAATATAGAAAGGGAAATCAGAGACTTGACTCCATTTACTATAGCACCAAAAACCATAAGATACTTAGGAATAAACCTAACCAAAGAAGTCAAGGATCTGTACTCAAGGAACTACAGAACACTCATGAAAGAAACTGAAGAAGACACAAAAAGATGGAAGAGCATTCCATGCTCATGGATCGGAAGAATAAACATTGTCAAAATGTCTATACTGCCCAGAGCAATCTATACTTTCAATGCCATTCCGATCAAAATTCCATCAACATTCTTCAAAACGTTGGAACAAACAATCCTAAAATTTATATGGAACCAAAAAAGACCCTGAATTGCTAAGGAATTGTTGAAGAAGAAAAACAAAGCAGGGGGCATCTTGTTACCTGACTTCAGGCTTTATTACAAAGCTGTGGTCACCAAGACAGCATGGTACTGGCAAAAAAAAACAGACACATAGACCAATGGAACAGAGTAGAGAGTCCAGATATGGACCCACAAGTCTATGGTCAAATCATCTTCGACAAAGCAGAAAAAAATATCCAGTGGAAAAAAGACAGTCTCTTCAATAAATGGTGCTGGGAAAATTGGACAGCTATATATAGAAGAATGAAACTAGACCATTCTCTTATACCACACACAAAGGCAAACTCGAAATGGATGAAAAACCTCCATGTGAGGCAGGAATCCATCAAAATCCTGGAAGAGAAATTTAAGTAACAACAACAACAAAAAATCCTGGAAGAGAACATAGGCAGTAACCTCTTTGACATCAGCCACAGCAACTTCTTTCAAGACATGTCTCCAAAGGCAAAGGAGATAAAAGCGAAAATGAACTTCTGGGACTTCATCAAAATAAAAAAAGCTTCTGTACAGCAAAGGAAACAGTCAACAAAACAAAGAGGCAACCCATGGAATGGGAGAGGATATTTGCAAATGACACTACAGACAGCTGGTATCCAAGATCTATAAAGAACTACTCAAACTCAATATCCAAAAACAAGATGAACACAAAAAAATGGGCAAGAGACATGAAGAGGCACTTCTCATAGAAGATACAAATGCCTTTTTCTCCTTCTTATGACCCCACCCCTCTTTGGAACAACCAACCAAGCAACCAACCAAGAAACTTCTTTCTGGGCAAGAGCGAACAGATCTTTACTTCTGTGTGTAAGCGCTTCAAGTCAGGAATGAAGACTGGAAACGACCCACCCATTCCATTCAGTTGAATAGGGATTAATTATGTCCAGGCTGTATGCTGAGCCCTGGGAAAAAAGAGGAATCAGAAATGGCTCTTGCCTTCAACATGCTCACATCTCCTGGGGAGGCACTCACTCACTCATCCACTTTCTCAAATCCACAAATATTTACTCAACACCTACTATGCCGATGAAAGCAAATAACTAACTTAATGTGATAAATGGTCCGACCGAGGAACATGTGAAATACTTATGACACATCAGGCATGGTGTAAGCCCTAACATTGAATCGATGTCTACTCATTTGTGGTATACTGTTTTACTCATTGTTGGGTAGGCTCATTTAACCTCCACAACAGCTCTGTGAGATAAATATCACATTCATTTTACAGATGAGGAAACAGGAGATTCAGAAAGGCCGACTTCCCTTGCCCAGAGTCACACAGCTGGTACCTATGTGGCAGAGCGGGCACTCAAGACTCACGGCAGTGAAGCCTGACTTGTCCCATCATACAGGGGGAAGGGATTGAGAATCTTCCTTTCTGAGCTTGTTATACAAGAAATGTTCCACTGTTTTACTGTTTTTAAAACAAATCAAATCTGACTCTGAGTCCCAGCCTGGTGAAAATGAACTTTGGGTTGATGTGGGTGGGCTCTTCCTACCACAGCTAGGTTGTGCAAGCGCCACACAAACAACTCAGGGGGTCCCTCTAGTGGTTGATCCATGTTTGTGTCTGGTCACATGGTGGCTTGAAGTCTGGTGACTCCACTAGCACTTGGGTCAAGGGAAACGGACCAGCACCCAGTCCTCCTCTCCACAGCTCCCCACATCCTACATCCAAGTTTGGGTAGTGCTGTAGGAGGTGGCTCAAGGTCAGACAGTTATAGGTCCTGTAACTTGGTGAGCCCATACCGTCTTCCATGGAGTTTATCTTCCCCGTTATCACATTACTCTTTCCTTTCTCTCTGTCCCCCATACCATAGTGTCCTGGAAATTCTCAAAATATCTCAGATGGCATCACGCACACTGAGGGTGCTTGTGTTGGTTCAGGCCCTCTGAGAAGACAGGGACAGATGCATAAGAGATTTATTGAGGAGGAAATGGGGAAAGAGTTGAGGGGGACAGGGAGAACATTTGGACTGTGAGGCTATCTGTGTAGGAGAAAGGGAAGGAAGATTTTGTAGGAAGAGTCTCAGACTAGGAAGAGTCCTCAGTACTAGGAAGTTTTGCAAGGCCACTGGGGAGCCCTGGAGCCAGTTACTCCTCAGAGGAGTCTTGCCTCTTGCAGGAAAAGGCCCACTCTCTACCTGTGCTGTGCTCAGTGCTTGGTGGGGAACAACCTGAGGGAAGGTAGCCCTGAGCCAAAGCCCTGGTGCATTCAGAGCATAGCGGCTGGGGCTGTCTGTAATTAAGTTCCTCAAGGCTCCCTGGTGCCTGAAAACATTAGTCTGTCTTACTCTTTATCCAAATATCCGCATGATTATAGGGAGATGTTGAGCTTATGACTTGTAGCAATTTTATTAATAGCAATAATAGTGCTTACCATTTAGCAGTAAAAAGCTCTTTCATGTAGCTCATTTAGGCACTGCACTAAATACTTTACGTGCATCCTATCATTTAATCATTAAAACAATGCTATGAAATATCTATGACCATTAGACCATTTTAGAGATGGAGGTTGTTGTATACTGAATTGTGTCCCCCTCAAATTCATATTTTGAAATTCTAAACCCCAGTGCCTTGGAATATGACCATATTTAGAGATAGGTTCTTTAAAGAAGTGGTTAAAAGACACACACACACATTCTCACACACAGACTAAGAAGAGACTGACTCTTAACTACAGAAAACAAACTGATGGTTGCCAGAGGGTAAGAGAGTAGGGGGTTGGGCAAAATAGGTGATGGGGATTAAAGAGTATACTTAAGATGAGCACTGGGTGATGTATAGAGTTGTTGAATCACTCTATAGTACACCTGAAACTAATAAAACATATGGTTATACTGGAATTAAAATTAAAAATTTAATAAAGCAAATAAAAGAATGCAGAGATTAAACAAAAAAATAAAAGAATATAGAAATTAATCAAATAAATGAAAGAGTTAATTAAATTAAAATGTGGTCTTCAGGGTGGGTCCTAATCCAAATGACTGGTGTTATTATAAAAAGAGGAAATTTAGACCTGGAGATGTGCAGAGGAACTGTGATGTGAAGACATTTTTTTTTTAATTTTTAAAATTTTTATTTAAATTCAATTAATTAACATATATTATTACTTTCAGAGGTAGAGTTCAGTGATTCATCAGTCTTATATATAACACCCAGTGCTCATTACATCACATGCCTTCCTTAATGTCCATCACCCAGTTACCTCCCTCCCCTCCAGCAACCCTCAGTTTGTTTCCTACAGTTAAGAGTCTCTCATGGTTGTGGCCATTTACAGGTCAAAGAGAGAGGCCTCAGAAAGAACCAATCCTGCCAACAACTTGATCTTGGACTTCTGGCCTCCAGAACTGTGAAAAAGTAAAGTTCTGTTTTTGAGCCATTTAGTGTATGATGCTTCGTTATGGTAGCCCTGGCAAGCTAATCCCAGCCTACTGTGGTTCCAGGTGGTGGAGCGCCTTGGCCAACGCCATAGAACAGCATATGGAAGAAGTAGCACTCAGCTTCTGTCATTCCAGAGTCCATTCTCTTAAATACTTTCCTCTACTGGGTTGTCCATGGTGACTGGGGCCAAGACAAGAATGCAGATGACAAGGTGATGGGAGGCTCACTGAGATAGAACACAGCCTGGTGAGTTGGAAAGCACCTGCGAGAGGAAATCAGAGGACCTGATAATCAGGAGAACGCCTTCCCAACTTACCTCTGTCCTCTTCTGGCTGTGTGGTCTTGGCCAATCTACTCTTGCTTTCTGGGCTACCATTATATTTGTGTCAAATAGAAGTATTAGGTTTCCTATATCTCACTGAGCTGTTTTAACTATAATGAAGTCATTATATGAAATGGGGAGAAAGAACTGAATTTGTTTTATACAAATATTAGTGTAGTTGTTACATAGTATCTCTGTTTTAGCTAATACTACTAAAGTACCATTGTAATGGAGTGTCAACATTAGAGCAAGTTTTCCATGCTATACAGATTATATATATTCTTTTTTTTTTTTTTAAGATTTTATTTATTTGACAGCGAGAAACATAGCCAGGGAGGGAACAAAAGCAGGGGGAGTGAGAGAGGGAGAAGCAGGCTTCCTGCAGAGCAGGGAGCCCGATGTGAGACTCCATCCCGGGTCTCCGGGATCATGACCTGAGCTGAAGGCAGTTGCTTAATCAACTGAGCCACCCAGGCGTCCCTATATTCTTTTTTTAAAAAAAGATTTTATTTATTTATTTGACAGAGAGAGAGAGATCACAAGTAAGCAGAGAGGCAGGTAGAGAGAGAGGAGGAAGTAGGCTCCCTGCTGAGCAGAGAGCCCGATGTGGGACTCAATTCCAGGACCCTGAGATCATGACCTGAGCTGAAGGCAGAGGCTTTAACCCACTGAGCCACCCAGGCACCCCAGATTATATATATTCTGATGCCAGAAATTCATGGAGACCACTGGGACTACACATGATAAATAATATTGTGATCCAAATGATTCTTGGACATCAATATATAAGTGACAATACATGGCATCAATGCTCAGTCTAATAGAATGGACTCATTAAATGATTGTGGGGATTAGTGTAATAAAAGCTGATATATATTGAGTATTTTTGTGTGTGTTAGGTTCTATTCTAAATGGTCTGAATATAATAATGCACTTGTGGTAATCCTGAAAAGAACCCCAAGAAGAAGAAACTATGTTTATAATTCCTAGGTTACAGATGAAGAAACAGAAGCCCAGAGAGGTTAACTAGTCCAAAGTCACACAGCTAAGTAAGTGGGGAGTAAACATTCAAATGAAGTCACACCGGTTCCAAGTTTGGGTATAGGGTGGAGAATAAATGAAGCATCCAGGATAACTTCAACATTTTCCCCTGAGCAACCAGAGGAACAAAGTTATCATTACTTGGGATGGGGAAGATCTCAGATATTAATTTTTTTTCCAGGGAAACTTGGTTTGGATATGTTAAGTTTGAGATGCTGATTGTGTGTTCAAGGAGATGTCAAGTAAGTCTATTTATGAAAATTGGGATCTGTAGCTAAAGCCCACAGATGGGATAAGTTCGCTTACAGAATGTAGATAGAAAATAAAAGAGATCTGTGAGCTGAGTCCTGGGCAGTGTTTATAGGTCAAGGAAGTAGAGGATTGGCTTAAGAGACAAAACAGAAAGAGTAGTCAGAGAATTAAGAAGAAGAGCACATGAGTATAGTTTCTTGGGAGAAAATAAAAGAAGAAAGAATCATCAGTTGTGTTAAGTGCTGGTAGGCTGATTACTTGAGGACTTAAGATGACCTTTGGCTTGAGCCAAAGGTCACTGGAAGGCACTAATGACCTTAAGAAGAGCAGTTTTGGTGTACAGGTTGGGGGATACCCGGTTGGAATGGGTCCAAGAGAGAATGAGAGGTGGGGAATTGAAGAAAGTGACTCCCAATTTTTCTAAAAAAAAAGAAGATGTAAATGAGGGCAGCTGGAGGGGAAATGTTTTTATTTTTAATTTTGATGTGGGAGAAATAAGAACATATTTGTAGATAATAAGAATAATCTAGTAGAGGGCGCTTGGGTGGCTCAGAGGGTTAAGCCTGCCTTCGGCTCAGGTCATGATCTCAGGGTCCTGGGATTGAGTCCCACATCAGGCTCTCTGCCAAGCTTTCCCCTCTTTCTCTGCCTGCCTCTCTGACTATTTGTAATCTCTCTCTGTCAAATAAATAAATAAAACATTTTAAAAAAAGAATGATCTAGTAGAGAGGTAAAAATAATTGATGGATTATGAGACTGGGAATTTCTGGAATAATATCCTTGAGTAGATGAGGGGGAGCAAGATCTAGTGCCCAGGGAGAGAGGTTGGCTTTGGGTAGAAACATGGACAATTACCAAAGAAAACTTAGAATGCATCAGCATAAATGCACATGGGTAGATAGGTACGTTGAGAAGTTGCTGAAGTTCTCTTCTGGTTACTTCAGTGTGCTCACCCATTAATTAAGCTACCACTCTGAACTCAATTAAAATTGAAAGCTCTTCCCTTGATTTATCATTGTTCTTCACTTTGATTTCAACAAAACCTGAATCATCCAGTAATTAAGGCTCCTTGAGATGAAGGAGGACAGAGAACATGTTGCATTCTTTATTGCTCCCCAATGATTGGCATAGTGCCTGACATGCAGCATACTCAATAAATATTTGATGAATTGAATTGAATCTACTATATTTGTTTCTCTATACATATGCTTTAAACCTGACTTTGCTTGAGTCAAAAGCTACCCAGATCATATTTTCTATGGATTGGTGGGCATATTATTTGTGTTTCAATCTTCCTGTTAATCATTGTATTAGCTATTTATTACTAAATTCAATATTTATGAAAACTTACAAGCTTTGCTCATTTTTACAAAAACTTGGACCTTAATTGGGCCAGAGCAACATCCACAAAAGGGTTACATATGTGAGAAGATGTAAATAGCTCCTTTAATAATTGACAGTGTTCAGGTTGCCCAATTCACTTTTATTTTTTAAAGAAAAGGGTAAATTCACTGTAATTGACATACCATAATCTGAACCTATAGAAGTCAATGAAAAATCCTAACATCTGGCTAAAAGGTGTCAGAGGATCAGATTGCTTCCTTAGAAGAACCACCTAGAAAGAAAGGATGTACAACCAACTGGGTATGTGCTGTAATAGAAAATATGCCTCCCTACCTCGACCTAATATTAAGATTTAGATAAAGAGGAAGAAAAGAATCTACAAATGGATTGAATTTCTACTGTATGTCTTTTTAGTAAGCTTCAGTGACACTAAACTCAAGGTCAACTGCAATAGTTAGCTAGGTCATGCAACGTGGATGAAGGCTGTCTGTACTCTTCCAGCGGGAAATTCAGTAGAGCATATTGTTGAGGACACACACATGGACTTGGATTTGCATCCCACCTTAAACGACCTAGTTTTCTGACCTGTGTAATGGCAAGATAACACCATCTATGTCATGGAGTTGTGAGCTTTAAATGACCTATGCCTCTAAAAGTGCAATACAATACCCAGATCAGTAATGTTAGCTACTATTATTTATTTTCATGGCAGTAACAACTTTTAAAAAGGTAGGTTGCATCCTACTTTGGGTTTCTCTTTTTCTTCTTTGGTAGACCTTTTCTTTTTGCCTAGTATACTTCCTTTTTTCTCTAATCCTGGCTTTCTTTTCTGACCATTTTTCTTCCACTATAGAAAAATCGATGGGACCAATGAGGAAGAAGATAACACTGAGCTTAATGAAGAAGGAAGGCCAGTGCAGACTTCCAGGCAGAGGCCCCCACTCTGCACCTGCCACTGCTGTGGTCTCCCCAAGCGTTACATCATTGCCATCATGAGTGGGCTGGGATTCTGCATTTCCTTTGGGATTCGATGCAATCTAGGAGTAGCCATCGTGGAAATGGTCAACAACAGCACTGTATATGTTGATGGAAAACCAGAAATTCAGGTCAGTGTCCGTGTTTCATGAGAGCTCTTTTGGCCACAGCTGTGCAAATCCTTTGTTATAGGAAAGGAAGCATTGCACCTCTTCCACTGATGTGACAAAAAGGTAGAATGGCTACCATGTGCCAGGCACTGTGCAAGGTGAAGGGAAGAGAATGGTGAACGGCACAGGCTGGGCCCTTGTCGTCATAGAGATATACAAGTAAGCATAACTCACAGTTGTAGTGCTATGTTGGAGGTGTTCAGAACGCTTGGGGTCATATAGGAGAATGCTGGACCAAAGTTTGATATTGTGAAAGAATTTTCAGAAAAAGTGATGGCTGGTTCTGAAAGATAAGGGGGAATTGATAGACAAAGGTGCAGAGGTGGGAAGAAGAGTGTTTGAAGGAAAAGGAACATCTTGTGATACAGACTGTAGGAGAAAAGGGGAGGGAGAGAGAGAAGGAAAGGGAGAGAGAAGGAGGGGGAGTGAGGGAGAGAGAGAAAAAATGATGTGTTTAGGAACTGAGATAGGAGTTCATCTTTTCTGAGTCATGGACCCATTTTGCAACCTGCTATATAGACTTAGGAACCCTTTGTCAAAATAATATTTTAAATTCTTAAGATAAAATGCATAAGACTACAAAGGAAACCAATTATATTGAAATATAGATATCAAAGTATTTAAAAATAAAATTAATGATATAGAAACATATGGGCTTCTTTATGAAGACATCAGATGACAAAATTTAACAATGGGTCTAAAATTACTGTAACTTTGGGGCACCTGAGTGGCTCAGTGAGTTAAGCATCTGCCTTCAGCTCGGGTCATGATCCCAGGGTGCTGGGATCGAGGCCCACATCAGGCTCCTTGCTCAGTGGAGAGCCTGCTTCTCCCTCTGCCTGCTGTTTCCCCCTGCTTGTGCTCTCTGCTTCCCCAACAAATAAATAAATAAAATATTTTAAAAAATAAAATAAAATAAAATTACTTTAACTTTGAAGTTTGCAGTATAAACCGTAGTTTAAGATAGTAGTGACAACTGTCCTATGAACAGATTGATAATTTCCACTGTGATGGAGTCTCAGGTATGATAAGACTGCTGCGGTTTGTTGCCTACATTCATAATCACAGGAAATGCTAAATTTCAGCTAGCAGTTAGCGAAAATAAAAATGCTGATCCTTCCCATCAAAGTTCACAGATCCATAGCATTCCATTCTTGGATTCCAGGCTGAGAACCCCTGTAAGAGAGTAGAGCACGAGTGAGCATCAAGAGAGGGAGACCCCAAGGTAAGTAGGGATTAGGCCAGGGGAAGACTGTAAGCCATGTAGGGAGTTATAGGAAGGCTTTGTGCAGGGCCCACTGTATCCAGCCAGTGGTCTCCCTGTAGACTGGGATTGAAGCATGTGGAAGCAGGAGGCCCAGTTCAAAGGCTGTTGTAATCATAAGCAAGCATACCCCGATGTGACTCAAGACCACTGAGGAGGGCACAGGATGCAATGAGCCTTGGGTATTAAATGCAGTCATTGCACATTACATCAAAAACCAATGATGTACGATATGTTGGCTAATTGAATTTATACTTTAAAAAAGCATTGTTTTTATGAATTACTGTAAAGATGAAATCTGGCTTGTTTCTTACGTGGTAGGTCTAGAGAAGTATTGAGGCTATGAGGAGAAAAACGAAAATGAATGCCCAGTGGATGCCCAGGGCATATGCGTTTCATTGTTTTGAACATACGCAGGGGAATGACTCATGTGGAGGTGCTAACAGAGGGCAGAGGGGCACCTAGTAGGTCTGTGGTCCCTGCCTGTATGTGGAGAAACACTGACATCCGTGGTGTTCGGCATATCGCTCTTCCGTGAGCTGTGTTAGGACAAAGGTGTTGTATGAAATGGGCGGTTTTACTGTGTGAGTCTCCAGGAAGGGGCTGTGGCATGCATTATTTCCTGCACTTTATTGTAGAACACTTTCCTTCATGCCATAGCTCTCAGCACTACCTGGAACAGTTCCTTCTAAGCATTGATTCTTTTTTTTTTTTTTATTGTTACTAAAATTTTTTTTCCAGTGTTTCAAGATTCATTCCCCATTCCCCACACCCAGTGCTCCACGCTTTAGGTGTCCCTAGTACCCACCACCAGGCTCTCCCATCCCTCTACCCCC
>PITA01034736.1:0-11269 GCA_004023965.1 Spilogale gracilis
AAAAGGACTGTCTGAAGAAGCATGATGTTGGAAGATCCTGGCTTGCGGTGTGTCTCTGGGTCTCGTGGTCTTTCTGTCAAGGCAGAACCTACAGGGTTGTTTTGAGACACAGACTATGGGCTCAGTCCTGGCTGAACTGGCTCCTGGCTCCACAGCCTTGGGGCCTGACCAGGGTGGGGCGGAGGGGGTACTCTTCTGGGTATTGATAGGGTCCATCGTCAAAGGAATGAGGCTGATACAAAAGCAAGGTCAAGCAAAGCTTTATTTTGTGCCAAGCATCGAGAATCATACTGGCCGGGCCAGAAAGAATGCCGCTGCCTAATTTCTCAGGCTAGCTTTTTTTTTTGTTGTTGTTAAAGATTTTATTTAGGGGCGCCTGGGTGGCTCAGTTGGTTAAGCGACTGCCTTCTGCTCAGGTCATGATCCCAGAGACCTGGGATCGAGACCCACATCAGGCTCCCTGATCAAGGGGAAGCCTGCCTCTCCCTCTGTCACTCCCCCTGCTTGTGTTCCCTCTCTGGCTGTGTTTCTCTCTGTCAAATAAATAAAATCTTAAAAAAATAAATAAATAAAGATTTTATTTATTTATTTGACAGAGAGAAACACAGTGAGAGAGGGAACATAAGCACGGGAAGTCAGAGAGAGAGAAGCAGGCTTCCCGTGGAGCAGGGAGCCTGATGTGGGGCTCGATCCCAGGACTCCGGGATCATTACCTGAGCCGAAGGCAGTCGCTTAACCAACTGAGCCACCCAGGCGCCCCATCAGGCTAGCTTTTTATAGGGCAACCCCCAAACCACAAGCTGACCTGGGTCAGGTAGCTACCTAGAGTTAATTTGCATTTCCATTGTTCAAAATCCAGGATGTCAAGGGCATTTGGGCTAAGTGTTGATAATTTACATTCCCATTGTTCTCTGGCTAAATAGGTCCTTAAAGGTATCATCCCACAAGCCCAGAATGCCTGGGTCCCTGGATGCTCAGGATCTGGGGCTGTCCCCAGGCTTGTGGCCTGTCAGCAGTGGGAACCATCTGGGTGGAGAAGCCTGTCTGACTGCTGAGTTCATACCTTTGTAATGGCCTATAAGGTGCCCAGAGGAAGGCTTGTTCCAGTGGTGCAGGGGTTCTGGAGAGAGAGTGTGATATACATGAGAACGGTTGGTTGGTCGGTAGGGAAGGTGTACTGAATCCAAATTCTGGAAGAACCTGTGGCAGCCATGGGGTAGGGAAGGCTGTGGGCTTTACTGAACAAATACGGCTGATCAGAGGCTGGTCGGGAGAAAAGATGAGCTGCAGTCTGACACCTTGAGCCATCTGCTTTTCAGGAGAGTGACTTCTACTGCCTTAAAACCAGTGTGGGGCCTCTGGGTGGCTCAGTGGGTTAAAGCCTCTGCCTTCAGCTCAGGTCATGATCTCAGGTTCCTGGGATTGAGGCCCACATCAGGCTCTGTGCTTGGCGGGGAGCCTGCTTCCTCTGGGGCGCCTGGGTAGCTCAGTTGGTTGGGCAACTGCCTTCGGCTCAGGTCATGATCTCGGAGACCCGGGATCTAGTCCCACATCGGGCTGCCTGCTCGGCAGGAATCCTGTTTCTCCCTCTCTCACTCCCCCTGCTTGTGTTTCCTCTCTGGCTGTGTTTCTCTCTGTCAAATAAATAAAATCTTTAAAAACAAAACAAAACAAAAAACCAGTGTGACTGTATGACTTGGCATCCAAACTGGAAACCTGTAGAATAAAAAGAAACACCTGAAGAATAATGACAGGTGCGGGGGTGGGGGGCGTGTGGTTACACTGTCAGGCCCTGGGGAGGGAGAAGGATCCTTTTGAGTTAGGTACTGGGCATCTGTGTTCCAGAGACTCAGTACCCAGAGGGAGAGCAGGCCCGGTCCCAGGGAAGGAGGACGGCAGGAGGGGTACCCCGTGCTGGGGGCCAGCTCCATCAGAGGTGCTGTGGCTTCTCTGTCTGTGGCTGCTGGGCTTTGGGCTGAACGCTGGTGCCTGTCCGGGTAGAAGCCTCCTGTGTTAGCATCATGGGGTTCTTTTTTTTTTTTTCCTACGATTTTTAAAATTTATTTGACAGAGAGACAGAGAGCAAAGCAAGGGAGAGGGGCAGAGGAGAGGGAGAGGCAAGCTCCCCACGGAGCAGGGAGCCCCATGTGGGGCTTGATCCCAGGACCCCGGGATCAGGACCCAAGCCGAAGGCAGACACCCAACGACTGAGCCCCCCAGGCCCTCCGCATCATGGGGTTCTTAAACTTGTCTTCTCATCAGAAGAACCTGGGAATTTTGTGAGAAGTGTAGGCTCAAGGCCCAGCCTTAGATATCCTGGATCTGGACTTCAGGGCTGTGTGTGGCCTCCTCCCATCATTCTGATGGGCCTAGTGTGCGGGGTGGATGGAATGCTCCCTGTGGATTCTCGGATTCTCAGCGCCCTGCACGGTGCCTGCTGGCTCAGTGGCTGCCCGGCGATTTTCTGTGCGCACCGCCCGCAGGCCTTGGTCGGAGCTCCCCTGTCCAGTGTCTTCACGCATTCTCTCGGGCTACGTGTTGGAACCTCTTTTTTCTGTGCCACAGAATGACGAGGTGGGTGAAAACTAATGTGTATACAAGAGAGCTGGCACTCATCATTGGTGCTGGATTCTAAGCTCCCGATCCTCAATATGTGTGATGTGTTTCTGGCGCTCACTGTTGAACGATAAGCAGGTGGGCTGAGTGGAGGCCAGGAACTAGAGGGAGTTTGTCGGGAGTGGTGGGGTGCTCCACTCCCACCTGCTGAGGCTGGCAACCACCCATATCCCCGTGGGGAGTAGGCTCCCCTGCTGCTGGCTGTCACTGCTCCTGGGCCAGTCTGGTCTACCCTCACCTTCCAAGGCTGCCCTATTGGCATGGAGAACAGTAAATAATCAGCGATGAGCATGGACGTTTGTTGACATAGCATGAGGGGTTGGAGCTCTGTTTCTTGCATGGATTCCTAACAAATCCCAGCAGTGCCTGTGTGATGGCCATTAAACCAGCTCAGCGGGTCTGGATGTGAGTCTAGATGTGAGGTAGTGCTGTCTCATGGCAGGGCTATTGCTTGCCCATCTGTGGGAGAGCAGAGCTGAAATCTGCCCCTTGGAGCAGAGGCTGTGAATTCTGTCTGGTGTCAGGCCACTGAGTTCTGTCCTGATGACACAGACCTGGGGAAGACAGAGAATGAGAGCCACATGCATCAGAACACACGGCTCCCTCGTTGTGCCCTGAAGATGGCACCGTCGTGGAGTGTCACGTGCCCTTGGATGGAACCACGTGCCACACAGTTCTCGGGAAGCCGTGTCCAGAAGATCTCTCTCGCTCCTGTCCGAGATCACTGAAACCCGGTGTGAGAGGTGCCCCAGGGGGTGGGAGGCAGACAGCCCTGTGTGGCTCACCTTGCAAAGGAGGCGTGTGAGTAGAGCTGGTTGTCCACCAGCTGCAGGAAGAAGAGGGCCTAATTTTTCCTTAGCAGGGAGCAGTAGACACGTGCCTGTGAGAGCAGGTTGAGCAGTCCAGGTAGGCTTGGAAATGAGAATAAACAGCAGGCTTGGCCCAGTGTCCTTACTGTGTCTCATCTTATGGGTGGGTTTGGGAAGGCTGCTGCTCATGGGACCAGCCCATTGCTTCTGCCCCCTTCCTGCTCTGCTGGCCACCTCCTTTCCATGTCCTTCTGTGTGGCAGGACCTCCAGAGCCTTCCAGAGCTGCCAGGCAGTTGGCATGAAAGTCACCCATGGTCTCAGCCCCATGAGGCCCTGGAGCGCTGTGTCCAGGATGGATGCTGAAGTGGAAGGCATTCAGTTCATTAGCATTATATACAAGTAAGCATTCCCTCTGTCAGACCCAGCGGCTTTGGTTTGGGTGCTCACAGGCTACTGCACTAGACTGAGCACATGAGTGCGTCTCCAGCAGGGCTGCAGGTTCTGCGCCATGGCTCTGGAGCTGCTGCAGGTTGAGCCTTTGTTTCCATTAATTTTTGGTATTTTACAGAAGAAAGAAACTGGGAACTGTGGCATTTGGCGCATCAATAGGGTGAGGGTCTTTTTTTTTTTTTTTTTTTTAAGATTTTATTTATTTGACAGAAACACAGCCAGAGAAGGAACACAAGCAGGGGGAGTGAGAGAGGGAGAAGCAGCCTTCCCGCCAAGCAGGGAGCCCGATGTGGGACTCGATCCCGGGTCTCCGGGATCATGACCTGAGCTGAAAGCAGTCGCTTAACCAACTGAGCCACCCAGGCGCCCCAGGGCGAGGGTCTTTAGGTATCCAGGTGACAGGTGGGTTTTGTGCACAAAGTAGGCATTTAAAGACTAAACCACTAAAACAGTGGGTGACCACAAGGACCGTGTAGCCAAGAAGCACCGTCTGCCCACAGTGGCGTTGCTGTAAGAGGGGTGAGGTCTCTGAGGGCACTGGGACAGGTGGCTCCGGGCCCCTTGCTCCTGCCTCAGGGGCTGCCTGGTGGAAAGAGCCTGCAGGGGCCGGCCTTCTCCTTGGGGCACGTTAGCATCACCAGGCAGCCTCGGTTTCCCTCTTCCTGACTTCCTTCTCCTATCCCTGTCTTCCTGTTCTTTCCTTCCCACTCATGGCTGGTAGTGTACCTCGTATGCTGAACCATGTGGCCCGTGCTCCAGAGGGACAGTGCTTCCTGTTCTTCGTGGGCTCCTCCGGTGACATTGTAGTGTCACAGGAGCATCTCTCCAGGACTGTGCTAGCTGGGCGACTCCCAGGGAAGGAGAGGCCCCGCCGGGGGGCAGCGAACGAACACTTTGGATTAGCTCCGTCACTGGCATGCGGCTGCCCGTGTCCTCTGCACTGGGGACACGCACAGGTTTCCAGAAGCGTTTGGCCTTGACCTTAACAGCCACGAGGGTGCTGAGAGCCTTGTGATGCTGGTGGAGGTGGCCACTGCCCGCTCATGTCTGCTTCTGACGGGTGTGATGAAAGCAGAGACCCAGGGCTCGTCTTCACTGCAAGATGTTTGATCACTGATCCAATCTCCTTACTCGTCAGAGATGTTTTGTTTCTTGATGAGTTGGTCTTGGTGGGTCTTGTGTTTCTGGGAGTCTGTCCGTTTCAGCGAGAGTGCACAGTTGGTGGGCGTGCTATCCCTCACAGCACTCTTGCACAGCCCTGTCTGTTCACCAGCCTTGGTTGTAATGTCCAGTTGTTGCTGAGTATTCTTTTTCTCTTAGTCGGCCTCGCTGCAGGTGATCGATTTTGTTGGTCTTATCAGAGGACCAAGTTTTGGTTTCATTGATTTTTTTCTGTTTTTCTATTCTTTTTACTTCTTTCTGCTAACCTTGGTATTTGTTCTTTTTCATTAGATCATAACATTGTTGATTTGAGATTTTTTTTCTTATTTTTTGATGTTGGTGTTGGTTTGTGTTCCCCTCAGCACTGTTTTTGCTCTGTCTCCTGAGTTTGTGTATGTTGTATTTTCATTTTCATTTATTTCTAAGTATTTTCTAATTTCCCTTGTGGTTTCTTCCTTGATCCCTTGCTTAAGAGCCTACCATTTAATTTCCAGAGTTTTGTGAATATTCTGGTTTTCCTTCTGTTATTGATTTCTGACTCATTGCCTTACAGGCGGAGAGGATGCTTTGCCTGGGATCTGTTTTGTAAGTCTGTTGAGATGTAACTTGTGGCCTAATATCCAGCCTCTGCTGGACGCTGTCCTGTGTGTGCGCAAGGAAAATGTGCATCTGCCGATGGTGTTGGGTGGTGCGTCTGTGTGCATCTTCAGCCTCTTTGGGTTGTGGTGTGAAGTCCTCTGTTTCCTTACATACCTTCCGTCTGGGTAGATGCTTGCCAATGCATTTTTAAATTATTAAATAGAATTTATATTATTTTGGACAATTTAAATTCACAGTTGGTATTGAACTGCAAAAGTACTTTTAGAGTGTTCATATTGCTAGTGTCCTTTTCCTTCTTTGTGAAGGTCACACCTGGGTTGCCTTGCCTGTTTTTTATAGAGAAGAAAAATAACACACAGCTCATCTCTGTAGTGATTTGACCATGAAGATTAATCTTGCAGCCCCTTCACTAGTCACTTACTCTTGTGTGAGTAGATCTGTTTTTCTAAATGGATTTGCAGGACGGGAGTGGTATTTGCTCCAGTGTCCTTGTGTTGGTACAAGTGGTAATGGGACGTTTTGCATTTGGAGGCAGGCTCCTGGATGTACGGATGGCAGGCGGTGCGCACAGTACAGAGCTGGCTGGGGCTCTTCTCAAGGGAGTAGGCATTTTGTGGGAGACTGGGAGGAATGGTGGGGTGTCCTGGGCTGGTGTCCCCCTGAAGACCCTGGGAGTGAGGATTGGGTACAGCCCATGGTAGGATCCCCCTCACATGGAGGGATCAGGACCTCTGCCTCCTTCGTCTGTTCCATGAGGCCAGGTCAGCCCTGTGGCATTGCTCTCGGGCCTGGGGGCAGTGTAGAAGGACAGCAAGGTGACAGGAGATCAGTGAAGATATGTAGTATAGGCTTAGTCTCCTGGGTTTTCTCTGTAGTTAGAAGAGGGGACAGTTGGGCAGAAAGAAATAATTAAAAAAAGAAAGAAAGAAAAAGAAAAAAAGTCCTTTCCTGAAATACTGTTTTCATGAATGTCTTCTGAATGCACAATAAAATTTGTGTGAAGAACATATGTAGGAAATACTCAATTCTGCCTTCTTGTTGATGCTGTTTCTTGAACAGTTGACCTTCTGTACTTCCATCCACTAGGTAGAGGACCAACTTCCAAAGCTTTAGTGTTCCTCAGTTCCATCCCCTTCTTGCTGGGGGGTGGGGGGAATGGGGCTTTATGCACATAGCTCTGCACTCCTCTTGTAGGGCATGTCGGCTGGGTTTCGAGGGGAGAGCCATGCTCAGCACCCAAGCTGCTGCAGGGCCCAGGGCGATGGGCAGGCAGGCGTGTGAAGGACCCGGGGTGTGTGAGGGCCCCTGTGCGCCCATCCCGGCTTCCGCAGTGACCGGCTTGAGCCACGGACCAGCCCCGCGTGCTGCTTCCAAGTTACTTGGAGGAAGAGCCTGGACGTAACCTTTTGTCCACACGAATTTCAGTGTATAGCTCTAAAAAAGAAGGTCTTTTGTAAAGAATGCCATTAGGATACCTGTGCCTTTTTTTGAAAAGTACCTTATTTGAGGTTTAACTGATGTACAATGAAGTACCCATATTTAAGCTGTCCAGTAAATTTTGACCTACATACACAGCCCTGAAACTATGCCTCTGTCAGAATCAGCGGCCACCCTCCACTCCCCGCCGCACTTTTGTCCTGGGCAGGTTTTGCTGACCGCTACTGGATATAGCTGGACGCGTGGCTGACAGGCCGGGCGCACTGGGGAGACCACCTTCCCGTGCCCTCTCCGTCCTTTGTGATTTGTTGCTCCAAGAAGCTGGGTCCGTCCTGCAGACTTGCCCAGAGTCTGGAATTTTGCCAACTCTGTCATTGAGCTAGAGCTCAGCATGTTTCCCTGTGCTCTGTGTTCCTTAAGCTGGTGGTGAGAGCCAGAGGCCAGGCCACGTCTGGGCTGAAGTTTCGGGGCACAGCGGCAGACAGGGGATGTACGCTGCTGAGCCCGGGGCATATGGCCCACCTGGTTCAGGTCCCCCAGCGCCTCTGGTGGGCAGCCCCCGGAGGCACTGGATGCAGTCACTCCCATGTCGCACAGCAGTGCCCCACATGCACCCTCGCTGCCCTGTGCAGATCTGCTGGAGCCCATCTGTCGCACGGCACCCCCTCTGGTGTTCGATCGGACCGGGGCCCAGAGCCTGCATGGGGAAGAAGGCTGAGTGGAGACTTGGTGCTCCCTGATCATTGACTGGTTTCAGGGTGTGGGCCTCACCCAGGGTCACCACCTCATCTCCTTCCCGTCTGTAGGAGCTTGAGGGCTGGGCCGTGTCCGACGCACCTCATTCTCTTGTTGTGTGCTGGCATTTGGACGATTCCGTTGTTGCAGTGGGAGCCTCTGTGGGCTCATCCTGAGCCTTGTGACCTGACCCGCTGGCTTCTTGCTGAGCGGGATCCCCATCCTGGATTCAGCCATTTCTCCCCCAGGGACTCTAGTTCCTTTGAGTGACTTCCAGAGGGGCCAAGCAAGTGGCCGTGTGTGGTAGCTGGGACAGGTCCCATCGTAGAGGAATTAGAGGAAGCGCTAAGTTCTCTAACGTGCATGGGCAGCAAACCGTGGACGGCTGAGTGAGGCTTTGGATGGCTGTTTCCAGAACTGCCCGGTGCCTGGCCCTCCATGACAGGGACGATGAGGTCTCTGAGAGGGCCTTTCAGGGCAGGAAGAATGGCTTCATGCCGGTTTCTGTCATGGTGTAGAAGCTCACGGACACTCAGGACGGGGCTAGAGAGGAGCTCCTTTGGAGATGTCACCAGCACTGTGTCACTACTCCAAGGATGGAGGGCACGTCCTCCCCAGGGACCGTCTGCACCTTCGCTGCCCCCAGACTGGGCGGTGGGCTCTGGGCCCCAGCTCTCTGCTACCAACACAGTTAGATGTAGACTCTGCTTGTTTTCATAAGAGGGGAAACCTTTTTGGGACAAGGCTGACCATCTGCAGCTGTTTATAAAATACTGCTTTTCATAAAGGCACGTGTGAGTTCTGCTAAAATAATTTTGGGAAAATATAGGTCGATTTTAGCTTGTGTTCATAGCAGCTCACTATCTAGCTGCCTTAATTCTCTGGGATAGAAACTTGACATAAAGTCGATGTGGCAGGGGCTCCAGGGGAGGGCTCAGAGGGTTAAGCGTCTGCCTTTGGCTCTGGTCATGATCTCCAGGCCCTGGAATCGAGCCCCACGTAGGGCTCCTAGCTCAGAAAGGAGTATGCTTCTCCCTCTCCCTCTGCCTCTTCCCTGCTCATGCTTTTTCTCTGGATCTGTCTCAAATGAATAAATAAAATCTTTAAAAAATCTTTAAAAAAATAAAAAAATAAAGTCGGCCTGACCCAGGTACTCGAACATCATGTACTTTCTTGTTTGCAGGGACCTTCGGTGGGAGGTTCTGGGCTGTGTTTGAACCAGCCATGCGAGTACCTCACCGCGACTGACCTTCCCTTCCACCTGTCCACAACTTCCCTCGCATCCATTATTTTGTGGTTTTCCTTTGTGTGTGTGAGGAGAGATCACAAATAGGCAGAGAGGCAGGAAGCAGGCTCTCCACTGAGCAGAGAGCTGGATACAGGCCTCGATCCCAGGACCCTGAGATCATGACCTGAGCTGAAGGCAGAAGCTTAGCCCTCTGAGCCACCCAGGTGCTCCGTGGTTTTCTTTTTCAAAGAGAGGGAGAGAGGGAGGGAGAGAGTGAGCTAGCCAGCCAGCGCATGAGGTGGGAGGGGCAGAGGAAGAGAGCATCTCGAACAGGCTCCCACCTAGCACAGAGCCTCGGGGCTTGATCTCTCCAGCCTGAGATCACGACCTGAGCCAAAATCAGGAGTCAGAGTCTTAACTGCACCCCCTCATTGTTTTCTTTTAAAAAATTGTTATTATTTTTAAAAATGGAAGTATCATTGATGTAGTGTTCCATTAGCCTCAGGTGTGCCGTCCAGTGATAATGAGCTCTCCACAGGGGCAGGTGTTGCCTGTCACCACAGCCTGCTGTCACAGCACCATCAGTGACATCCCCAGTGACTAGTCATTCCACAGATGGAAGCCTGGCCTTCCCCCTCCCCCGTGTCCCCCCACCGCTGGCAACTGGCCGTCTCTTCTCTGTATTTACAGGTCTGTTTTTGCTTTTTGTTTGTTTATTCATTTGTTTTTTGGTTCCTCATGTAAGTGAAATTGTATGGTATTAGCCTTTCTCTGACTTACTTCGCATAATAATACCCTCTAGGTTTATTCTTGTTGCAAATGGCAAGAGTTCATCCTTTTTTATGGCTGAGTAATATTCCGTCACACAGTCTTACACGTGTACACACATCACCTTTGTCCATTGCCTGTCACTGGACACTTTGTTGCTTCTATATATTGGCTCCTGTAAATATGGCTGCAGTAAATATAGGGGTGCATTTGTCTTTGAGAATTAGTGTTTGAGAATTCTTTGGGTAAACACCCAGCAGTGGAATTACTGGGTCACGTGGTAATTCTGTTCTTAGTGTTTGACAGCCGTCCATGCTGTTGTCCAGAGCGGCTGCCCCAGCTTGCATTCCCACCAATGGCGCATGAGCGTTCCCTTCTCTCCATACCCTTGCCAACACTTGTTTCTCGTGCTATTGATTCTAGTGTTTATCGTTTTCTTATACAACTGTAGATAATAATCTGTAAAAATAACTTCAGATAATGATTCCTTATTAATCTGTTATTCACTGATGGATATTTAGGTTATGTTTCTCTCATATTTTTTGAAATCGTGCATTTGGTGGATCATTCATTTAACTGCTTCACTTAAATTGTAAATCGACATTGATTCCAAGAATGGTGATTGGGTATTTATAAAATGTTTGTAAACCGTGAAACTCTTGAAAGCTCAGTGTACAGAAATGTGTTTCCTCTTACATCTCCAGTGCCTGTTGGGTTTTTGCTGAAAGGGAAGTTGACAACGTACAAGTCCTCACACTTCGATGTAGGCCCAGTACAATGACTCCGTAGAAAGGCCGAGACCAGGTGGCAAGGGAGCCGGGCTACTGAAGGATGAATGGTGAGGAGGAATTCTTCGATGCCGTCACAGGTGAGCAGGGCAGGGGGTGACTCCGAGGCCACGGTGTCCCGGTCCCAGACTTGGCCTTGGGGGCATGAGAAGGCTTGGGAAAGCCATGCAGGCAAGAAATGGGACATGTTGCCCAGCCCTGATGCTCAGCAGAAGCGCGTGGGGAGGCTCTGGGCCACAGGCGAGAACAAGAAAGGGCAACTGAGTTTTGTCTTTAAAAGAGTTGCCCTAGAATGTGAACACTTTTATTTGCATCCCTTACTGAGATGGTCCGTTTTCTTCCATCATTTATACTCACTGATCAAGCTTTGCTGTCTCCATGTTAGAACTAGATCTGGTTCAGCTTCGCTTTCCTGAGACCGTTGTTAGGACTGGTACACAGCCTGTCGTTCGTCGTCCCATAGACAACAGTGTGAGCGTGCGGGCACCAGTGCGTGAGAGAGAACAGTGTGAGCGTGCGGGGACCAGCGCGTGACGGAGAACAGTGTGAGCGTGCGGGGACCAGCGCGTGACGGAGAACGGTGTGAGCGTGCGGGGACCAGCGCGTGACGGAGAACGGTGTGAGTGTGCGGGGACCAGCGCGTGACGGAGAACGGTGTGAGCGTGCGGGGACCAGC
>PITA01034737.1:0-11266 GCA_004023965.1 Spilogale gracilis
GGGGGGTGGCGGGGGAGGGCGGGGACCCGGAGCCCAGCCTCCTCCTCCTCCCGCCCCGATCTCCCGCGGGCTGTGTCTCATCCGCCAGTCCCGTCCCGGCCGCAGGGGGCCTGGGTGATGGGTTCTCACGGGTCCGCCGCGGAGGACAGGGCGGGGCAGGGAAGGTGGAAAGCGGAGCCCGGGCCGGACGGTTCTCAGACCCGCGGTGCGAGGAGGCGACCTTGTGGATTTATGCAGGGCTGTGCGCGGGAGGAAGGAGGCGGCTCACTGAGGCTGCCGGGGAGGGAGCCCGGCTCTGCCCCGGAATCTGGGAGCCTTCTCCTAAAGGCTCTCGGGCGCCCCCCGTGGCACAGGAGAGGACGTGGCCCTGGACCTCGCGCAGGCTACTGCAGTGGTCCTCTCCCTTCAAAAGCAGGCCCAGAAATGCTAACGATGACTGTCTAGGCGTACTCCTCTGGAATGTGCTTCATGGAAGGCAAGTCCAGCAGGATGCTATAAAAACAAATCAGTTTCAGCAATCTATAGTCTTTCTACGAAAATTGAGGGACGTGTTAGCACGTTCAAGACTCTGAGAAGTCCTGCAACAAAGAAATCTGTTTAATTCTCTTTACCCATGAAGCTTTGACCACAAAATCCTTCCTTCATGAAACGCCCATGCTTGTGCCTTGAATCACTTTGAGGAAGGTGAGTGGAACCAGGAGCCAGCCCATGGGGTCATGGGCATCAATGGCCGGCGTTTGGAGAAGACACAGCTTAGACATAGCACAGACATGCTAGCCATGGTTCTCACCAAGAGTGGGCCCTTACCCAGCCAGCAATTCCAGGTTAATGGTTTTCAAATGAATTGTTTTTTAAGACTAGAGTAGCATTCCATGATTACAGCGTGTTAACTTGTGTTATTTCACCCCGAGCAGCAGAACTAACGTCAGGTTGATCTAAAACCACAATAACTCAAGTACCTTTAGGTCAGAGTTTCAAATGTAAAATGCCATAACGTTGCAAGTGAGATTGAGTATCAGGGCATCATGGGGCACTGTGGATAAAGTCATGGGGTCTGACATCAGTGCCCAGGAGCTCAAATCCTGACTCCACCATTTCCCAGCTCTGAGGCCTGGGGAAGTCACTCAACCTCCAGGATCTAACGTTCTCCCCTTTAAGGCGGTGATGACACTAGCACCCACTTCAGGGATTGTCATGAGCATTAAAGGAGAAATATCTCATAACACCTTTGGCTTAGTGCCTGGCTCCAAATCTGTGTGGCCATCGTCATCGCCAACACCGGCCCTTTAGATGCCGTCACTCGGGTGGTGAGTTCCTGCTCAGCCCGCCTCAGGGCCGAACCTTCCTTTCCCCCCTCATGCCAGGAAAGCAGGCTTTCAGGGAACACAGAGTAAAAGATGAAGACTCTGGCCTCGCTGAGGGCTTGGAACTAGTTCATATTGCTTTGATTTGGCAGAGAAAACAAAGAACATTAGCAGATGATCGTGTTGAAGACAAAACAGGAGACTTAAGATGACACAGCAGTGGGATGGGACGATGTTGAGCTTTGTGTGTTTCCCAAAAAATCAAGGTTCTTGAGACCAAAGTTATAACAAGTTATGTTTAACCCTATTGCCACACTCACTCAAATTATTCATTTCATTTAAATAATCATTCCAAATTTTGTTTCATTGTACAATCCTATAAGTCTATATTTAAAATTATCTCATCAAAGTACATTTACCTTTTATTGTCTCTCCTTATCTCTCCCTCCCTTTCTCTTTCTCTCTTTTTCCCTCAGAAGAGAAGTTTTCAACTTCATAACCTTTGAGAAACAAATCTTTAAGGTTTTGTCCACTCAAATAGCTTTGAAAGATTCATTTCCTTCGTGTAACAAAAATGAAGACGTGTATCCATAGACAAAGAATAAATGTCTTATATTAACTGTGAGGGTCTTTTAGAAACAGAAGTTCTCTAAACTTTGCATATGATAAAGAAGGACAAAACTAAGGGAGACTGAACCATGGTGGTCATCGGCAGACATTTGCTTCATGGCCCCTTCTCGGAAGAATCACTTAACACGGTGTCCACGTGTCAGTCACTGCAGGAAGCTCCCTGTGTCTGGAGTGACACAAATGCACATTCATGAAACCTGCCCCTGCCTTTGCTCTGCTTTGAAATGTTTTGCAAAATTGCCAGTTTTAATGCAGATTTGTGAATCAGGCCAGGCCACTGACGGAATAGAAGCACCTGCGCGTGTCTCCCCTCCTCACCGACACTCAGTGTCGCTGAGTGCACAACGCTTGCGTGACTTGCACAAGCCCTTGGCTTATCCAACTGTTTTATTTTTAACTAAGTTAAAAGAGCATGTGTGACTGTGTGTTTTCATTCAAATCAACTCTAATTGCTGTGATTACATGTTAGAGCTTTCCGTATGTTGATTAATTTTTAAACCTCTCATTAAGGGATTAGTTTCTTTGGATCAGTCTCATTCTGCGTAGTTGGCTGTTACATCCCATTGCTGTTTAGGCCGAACGACATTTGTCTCACTCGCCCTGGCCAGCAGCCCTGAGTCCGAATTATTCCGATTCTACCTTCTGCTTGCCCACTTTCCTCAGACCATTCTTTTTACCTAATTGTCTCTTTAATTTCCAAGGACTCTCAAAAAAACTTTCTTCATTGATGGATGAATAGATCTGACATGTTTCTTTCAACATCACACGATTTTCTCAGGAATAAACTATTTTCCTACGACACATTCCGGGTCCATCTTAACGCTCCTAACCAGCTGCAAGCAAGCTGAAGGTCATCAATCAGAGATAATTTACTCAAAATGTGGAAGTGCTTTGAATTAATTTCATCTCTATGTTTTCTGAATTTTTTTCAGTTGCTAAATGCCAATGAGAATTTTTCTTGGAAAAATCACATTATCGGTTTTCTTTGTGTGTTCTGTGTTGCCATGATGGTTGTTACAATCACTGGACAAATTTGCAATTTATAAAGCTGACACCACGTACTTTGGACTATTTTGTCATATTTTCTAGACTTAGACGTTACTTTTTCCTGCATTAAAGTTTGAGGGGGATAGGTGTGATGGACAGTGACGGGGTAGTAAGACCTCATGCTACCATTTCAGTGGGGGCATTTCCCAACTTTTTCCCCAGGGCTGAGCCTGGCTGTCTGTCTGGGGTGCCCTGAAAGAACCTCACCAGTCCTGGTTCCAAAACCTGAGCTTATAACATGGAGGACATCAGGAGAAGGAAGGGAAATGTGAACTGGGGTCAATCAGAGAGGGAGACGAAGCAGGAGAGACTTTGGACTCTGAGAAACAAACTGAGGGTTTTGGAAGGGAGAGGGGGTGGGGCTATGGGAGAGCCTGGTGGTGGGTATTAAGGAGGGCACGTATTGCATGGAGCACTGGGTGTGGTGCATAAACAATGAATTTTGGAACACTGAAAAAAAAACAAAGTATTTTTTAAAACAAACAAATAAAAACTCCTGAGCTCAGAGGCTGCCCCTCCCCTGCAGGTGTACCTGGCGGCGGGCACTGTGTACGGCCTGGAAGGCCAGCTGGATGAACTGGAGGATGCCGCCCGCTGCATCCACAGTGGCACTGATGAGACCGAGCTGGCAGATCTGGAGGACCAGGTGGCCACAGCAGCAGCCCAGGTCCACCATGCTGAGATCCAGGTAAGAACGCCCTGTCTGCCCAGAGGGAGCACCATCGTGAAAGGGGAGAGGGCACCCCGTCTTCCACAAGAATGATTGGAGAAACTTTCTATCAATTCTCTGGCATGCTTGCATGGTCCTTTTGGTTGGATTCCACCAAACCCGACTTTTTAAAAACTTACAGCCTTGATAATACATCAGATTTCTCCTTAAACCTATGTCACCCTCCTCTTCGACAAATTCTCTGACCCACGGGTAGGTCTCCTGGCTATACGGGTTTCCATTCCATCCCAAGACCACCCCTCCCTAACCTTTATCACACTGTTGATTACTTACTTGATGCCTGTTTCCCCTTCTACACACTAAAAGCCCCATGAGGACAGGACTACAGTTGCCTAGCTCAACACAGAAGCGATGGTGCCTAACATAATACCCAACATGGGTTTGGCACTCAATAAAAATAGGGTGAATGAGGGGCGCCTGGGTGGATCAGTTGGTTAAGCGACTGCCTTCAGCTCAGGTCATGATCCCGGAGACCCCGGATCGAGCCCCACATCAGGCTCCCTGCTCGGCGGGAAGCCTGCTTCTCCCTCTCTCACTCCCCCTGCTTGTGTTCCCTCTCTAGCTGTATTTCTGTCTGTCAAATAAAATAAATAAAATCTTTAAAAAAAAAAGAATCTTTTTAAAAAATGGGGTGAATAAATGAAAGAAATTAAAAGTATCGATTTCTCAGACCAGTATTCTGCATGATTTAGATATGGCTGACTCAGAACTGAAATGATGTTATCTGTACCTTTGTGAAGACATTAGTTTGACGTTTTCATGGGCATTCCCACGGCCTCTGACTCTGAATCAGAGGACTGTGGACGAAGTCGCTAATTCTCAAACTGGGGTCCATGAGACTTGCTGGTCTCTGTAGTTCATGCTCAGTATACACCCCTGTTCAGTGATATTTCTGTAGACCTTGCATCTTAAGACTGTATCCTAGAGGACCTGGAGTCAATAGAAATTATCTGTGGATAGAGAAAATGATGATCTCAAGTGGTGATTGTTTTTTAAATAAATAGTTTTGTTTTAGAGAGTCAAAAATCCCTACCACCACTGGCATCATTAAGCACTCTAGAGAATGTGAGAACGTCCATCCCCCACCGTGGGGATGAGCTCATGCTGCATGCTCGGAACACTGTCCTTGCGCACGGCCCCGGCGACTGTTCGTCATCAGCAAGAGTTGGTGAAGAGCATGTCTCCTCAAATACAAATCATTTCCCAAAAATGCCACCCAACCATTTAACCAGTTTATGGTCAAGTCATATAGAGTAGAATCAAATCATTTGTTTTCTGGGGGTACAGTTTGCGGCAAGTACTTCTCAAGTGATTTAGCAGGAAGTCATATTGTTTATGGCTGTTTGGCAGGGTCACTGGATAGCAATTCCTGTTCCCAGATATTTCCAGTCTTCAATTACTGGAGCCATGTTTTATGGCAGAAAATCCTGGAGTCCAAAGTGCCCCTGTTCTATGTGTTTAAATGTGCCTGCTATTTATACATTTTAAAATATGGCAGTAAGGTTATCAATAATAGCTCGTGTTCAGTGAGCATTTCTTGATGCCGTGAGTTGTGCTCGACACTTGACCTCATTAGGAGCTCCATGATGTAGCTACTGTTGTTTTCCCCGTTTTTCTCCAGGGAGACAGAGGCTCAGAGAGGTTAAACCACTTGCCCGAGGTCAAATAGCTAAAGAGGGATGAAGCCAGGATTTGAACCTGTCTTTCTGACCACACGGCCACGTTCTTTACCAGTCCGTGCTGTGTGGTTTTCTGAGAAATGTGTTGGTCTTGCCATCAGACACATATGCACTTGCATGGCAGTCCTTAGTTTGCAAGGGAGCTTATCAGCTCTGCCTTCAGTTGTATGGATCTTCACAATGTGGGAACCTCCAGTACCATGGAGCCTCTCCCCCTGCTGCCAACTGCCCCAGAGAACGAAGCCTGCACTCCCTGTTGTCTGTTCTCATCTAAAGTTGTCCACACAGAGGAGGGCACATGTGCTAAACTGTGTTCTTGGGTGAGGTCATACTCCAAGGACTCTATCACCTTGATGCTTATCCTTGGCCCAGGATTGCCCAGTGCCCTGGGGGATTACAGGATGACCCGTGGGCTGGCGATGGGGGTGCTATGGCGCTGTCTACTGTGTACTGCGACCTCATCTCTCTGGGCTTCCTTGGGAAGGCCTCTCTTAACTCTCAGTACCGGGAAAAGCTGTTCTTCTGAGCACTTGGTCTTTATCTTGTGAACATAGAACCCTACACTCATCTCTTTGCTTTGGCTCCCAGGAAACTCAGAGATGAATTAGTCATCCCCTCTAATAAGCATAAGGACCATAGGATATGCATTCTCAGGAATGAAATGGAACATAACTGGGGGGTAGATGGAGGAGAGAGAGAGAAAAAAAGAGAGCGCAAAATGTAGGTAAAATCAGCCCTCAGTAGCCCCTTCCTTTTTCTCTGGCCTTTGCCCTATGAACTAAAACTCAAAAAATTAACCCCTTCTTATTCCAGAGCCTGATGGTCAGCAAATCAGGAGGTGAGCAGCTTGCTCTCCCATTGACTGTCTCTCAGGGCCTGATGGGCAAGGGCCTCCCTCAAAACTGCTTCCAGGAAAGAACACGGGCATTTCGTCCACACCAGCTGCCCATGACTGATAAAAGTTTAGCCTGCAACCTTTCTTGGGGTCCTGCACAGATTATTGGACTATAAACCAAAGGAATACAGCTTTCAGTATGAAATTTGAGGAGTCAGAACAAGAAGGGTCTGGGGGCCAGGGAGGGGCAGGGGCTGCACACGGTCTCCCCTGGGAGCCGGTGGCCGGACAGCATGGAGCATTTCACCAGTCGCCACAACCTTGGCTTCCTCTCTACTCCTCTTCTTTTCTGACTAAAACCATCCCTGCCTGGGGATAGGGGAAGCGCTTCCCATATTTGCTGACACTCAGTCCTTCTCTCTGCCCTTCTAGTGCACCTGTCCCAACAGGCTTTTTCCGAAGAGCTCCCCAGTAATTGAGAGCAGAATTCAGAATTGTCCTGAGAGGCTCAAGAGAGTGGAGGGTTAGGAGAGGTGGCAGAAATCTCAGGGTCCACACACATTGGCTGCTGGGCCAACTCTCAGGTTCCCTATCTAAGGCCCCGGCATCATGCAGGCTATGTCTGGAGAGCGGCAAGGCAGCTGTGCTCTTCACGTCTCCCTCCACTCAGCTAACCTACTCCTGCCTCTCCCCGTGTCCCCCAGGCCTTGGCGGGTCTTCTTACAATGTGGCAGTGTGGCCAAAGCATGAGGGTTGGCAGGAGTTCAGAGCTCTCCCCCAGACCAGCTGTGAAACATTTCTGTCACTTATCCCTCTGAGCCCCAAGCGCCTCATCTGCAGAACCAAGAAAATGGTACCTCTGTCATAGGTTTATGAATGAGTTCCCATATTTAAAATACTTAGCATGGTGATAGCACATATTAATGCTCCTTCCTAAGAGCAGGGATTATGTCTTCCTCATCCCTGGGACATGGATGGGTTAGGGTTCTTTCTGGGCACTGACTGGGCTCTTGCTCTCTGTATCTGCCTTAAGACTCTTGAAAAGTAATCTAAACTCCCTCTGACCTTCTGATATTATAGTTGAGGAAACCGATGCCCAGAGAAAAGAGGGAGCTTCTCAAGGCCCTTGTCCTTTTAATGAAAGAAATGGACTTGAATCAGGGACTGCTGGGCCTCCCTCCTAAGAGCTGGTGCTGTGGTTTTCGTTCGTGGAATCATGGAAGAACAAAGAAGGACCTATAAATCATACTTGCCTTTCAAAGCTCACATCAAGTGTGGCCCGCTCTGAAAACCTTCCTGACCAGCCCCTCCCCTCTCCCCGTGGTGCTGGGCCAGAGTTCCCATCATGCCCTGGGCTTCCACTTCTCCCTAGAAATATATCCCTGACGAGGGTGCTGATATACCCTAGAGCTACCACACTAGACATTGAAATTTACAAAGGAAGGTCTGTGTTTCATTTTTTTACTACAGCACCAGATAGAGAAGGGCTTGATAGAAGTTGAACGAACGAGGGGTGTCTGGGGACTCAGTCAGTGGAACATGTGACTCTTGATCGCCGGGTTGTGAGTTTGAGCCCCATGCTGGGTGTAGAGACTACTTAAAAAAATAAAATCTTTAAGGAAAAAAAAACGAAGCTAAATGAATGAGTGAATGAGCATACATCAAAGCAGATTTGTTCATTACACATTCCTATCACTTCTGACAAAGATTCTCCCCTCCTGTGCTTTCCCCCTACTGATTCTGTCTTTCTGTTGCATTAAGATTTCTGATATCGAGAGTCGGATTTCAGCTCTGACCATTGCAGGATTAAACATAGCACCATGCGTGCGCCTCACGAGAAAAAGAGAACAGAAGCAAAGGAACCAGGTATGTTTGTCCCTTACTCCCTCTCTTGGAATATTGCACAACCTGGAAAATTGAGATCAAATATCTCTGGCTTTGAGAAGCTGTGTTGACTGCTGTGTTCTCGTTGTAGGTACAAACCATAGACACATCAAGGCAGCAGAGGAGGAAACTACCCGCCCCACCAGTGAAAGGTGTGCTTAAAGTAAAACTGCAGAGCTACCAAAGAATTAAGCCTGACTTATTTACTTTGAGTGACTCAGTGATCTGAGTTTGACGACCAGATCTAATGGGGAGTTCTCACCAGAAGTGCTCTTATGAAAAATCTATCTTGACTTGAATCCTCCCAAGAAGCAGACCATGAGATAAGGATGGCATTGGGGAAGCGGTTCCAAGGAACACTGGTAGGACAGGAGAGAAATGATTCAGGGAAGGAAATTAAGTCAATGCGGTGCAATTTAATTCATAGTTTATTTCTCTAGGCAAATGAGAATAAATCCTGTTGAGGACGTCTGGGAGACAGTATTATTTTTTTAAGATTTTACTTATTTGTGAGAGAGAGAGAGAGAGAGAGCACACAGGCACAAGCACAGGGAGCAGAAAGCAGAGGGAGAAGCAGGTTCCCCGGACCCTAGGATCATGACCTGAGCCAAAGGCAGAAACTTAGCCGACAGAGCCACCGAGGCATCCCTGGGAGACAGTACTGACTGCACCTCAGAGTTTCCGCCCAAAGAATAAGAAGATGAGGATTTCAACTCTCAGCCATCATCCCCAGACCGTTACTGGGGGAGAGGCATTCATTCCCTGGTACTTCTGTCCCACCCCATGCTTGAGCCAAAGAGAGTGATGGTGCTTGCACAAGTATGCTGTTGGAATGTGCTGGATGCCAGAATGTGTGTTATGTCAGGGAAATGTGGGCAGGGCACCAAGGGATCTAATCCAGGGGATTCCCGCAATGCCCGTGCTATCCTCCTCATCTGCTAGGCACTTTCAGCCATTTCCCTGGATTCAGGAGCCACAGATCATAATGCCAAACAGGAATTTAGGCCTACCAATCAGAAGACTAGACACTCAGAGGATATGTTTGAGTCTTGGCTCCCTCATTGTTGTTCAACATTTATTGAATCCATAAAACTCTACACAATTACAGTGTATTACAGACCCATGGTCCCTTATATGAAACCTTGGATAAATATATGTTTCAGAATGTCTTGGACATTAAAAAAGTAATATCGTAATGTACAGTATATTTCCTAATAGCCCCTCCCCATGGTGTCTGGGAAAGCAGCTGATAAATGCATTAATATCCTTGTGCCAAAACACAAGAATGTTCACTCCCGTGGGGTGAACAAGGATTTCAAAGGGCCACATGTCAATGTAAGTCAGGTTTTGCCACTGGACAATTTTGGCCCCAAAGTTATAAGGATTTACAACCCTGTAGAGACTTTTATATTCCAGAATTGAAAGTAAGAATGTATGAACTATGGGGGGCACCTGGGTGGCTCAGTTGTTAAGCATCTGTTTTCGGCTCAGGTCATGACCCCAGAGTCTCGCCCACATACTCGGCGGGAAGCCTGCTTCTCCCTCTCTCACTCCCCCTGCTTGTGTTCCCTCTCTAGCTATGTTTCTCTCTGTCAAATAAAATCTTAGGAAAAAAAAAAAGAATCTATGAACTACGGATGGGGTGCCTGGGTGGGTCAGTCAGTTAAGCATCCGACTCTTGATCTCAACTCAGGTCTTGATCCAACTCAATCGGATCTGAGGCATTGGACTCAGATCCCATCTCAGGGTCATGAATTCAGGCCTCATGTTGGGCTCCATGCTGGGGGTGGAGTCTACTCAAAAAAAATTTTATGAACTGTGGTTGTTTATCTCCAAGCTACCTTTTCCTGGAAAGCCACTAATGAGTCTTACTTTGTTTGGTGCATATCATAAAAATAAACACAAAATTAAAAGCTTCTGAAGTCAGACCTGTGGACGGGACTGAGATGCCAAACCTAGAACCAAAATCTGGGTCATGGGGACGCCTGGTCTTTCTTCCTCACCACTCAGCCCAGCTTCTGGGTACCAGTTATTTCTATCTGTTTCCTTTTAGCTGAAAACATGGAGGCATCTTCAGTGACAACCATGAAAATATTTAACCGCAACTTCGTTCTCCAAGGTTCCTCGACAAACAGGACTAATGAAAGGAAAAGCACCACCACGGATTTGATGGTGAGCTGGCTGTGTGTCGGTGCCCCTCAGCTGCACTGCAGATGAGGCCTCCATTCTGTAGCCTCCTGTCACCAGCTACCCCATCAGAACCCCAGGAAACATCCATCCTTTCTGGTCTCACGGACTGTTGGTCAGGGAATTGGGGGAGAAGGAGGCAATGAGAAGTGATGAGCACCCTGTCTGGTATTGCTGACCTCTTAGATATGGGGATACATCCTTGCAATTATACACCAATTCCTTGTAGGGTTTGATATGAGAGAACTAAAAATGGGTACATAGGAATGTAAGGTCTAGTTGAGGTGTCAGAGCTTGTATCTGGTTTTTTTTTTTATTGTTACTTAAAATTTTTTTTCCAGTGTTCCAAGATTCATTCCCCATTCCCCACACCCAGTGCTCCACGCAATAGGTGCCCCCAGTACCCACCACCAGGCTCTCCCATCCCTCCACCCCGTCCCTCCAAGTCCCTCAGTTTGTTTCTGTGTCCAAAGTCTCTCTTGTTTCGTTTCTCTCCCTGGATTACCCTACTTCCCATTTACTTTCCTTCTCCCACTGTCCTCTAGGTTACCCCTCATGCACCGCAAGTAAGTGAAACCATGTGATACTTGACTTTCTCTACTTGGCTTATTTCACTCAGCATAATCTCTTCCAATCCAGTCCATGTTGCTACAAAAGTTGGGTATTCATCCTTTCTGATGGAGGCGTAGTACTCCATTGTATATATGGACCACATCTTCTTTATCCATTCATCTGTTGAAGGGCACCTTGGCTCTTTCCACAGTTTGGCGACTGTGGCCATTGCTGCTATGAACACTGGGGTACATATGGCCCTTCTTTTCACTACATCTGTATCTTTGGGGTAAATGCCCAGTAGTGCAATTGCAGGGTCATAGGGTAGCTCTATTTTTAATTTTTTAAGGAATCTCCACACTGTTTTCCAAAGCGGATGCACCAACTTGCATTCCCACCAACAGTGTAAGAGGGTTCC
>PITA01034738.1:0-11266 GCA_004023965.1 Spilogale gracilis
GGGAACTAGGGTAATCTAGGGAGGGAAACGAAACAACAGAGACTTTGGACACAAAAACAAACTGAGGGACTTGGAGGGAGGGGGGTGGAGGGATGGGAGAGCCTGGTGGTGGGTACTGGGGACACCTAAAGCGTGGAGCACTGGGTGTGGGGAATGGGGAATGAATCTTGGAACACTGGAAAAAAAAATTTAGTAACAACAACAACAAAAAAAAGGTATTAGGTTAGGGACCCCTGGATGGCTCAGTTTGTTAAGCGTCTGACTTTGTCTCGGGTGATGTTCTCAGTATCCTGGGATGAGCCCTACATGGGCTCCCCGCTGAGCAGGGAGTCTGCTTATCCCTCTGCTCCTTCCCCTGCTCCTGCAGCCCCCCCCCCAAATAAATAAATAAAATTTTTTTAGAAAAGATATTAGGCTACAGGTAAGTGAGAATTTGATAAAAAATCCACATTATGGGCAGCTCTCCTGGGTGATAGCTGATGACTATATAGCTCTTTTATTACTAGGGAACACTTTTTTTTCTAATCTGATTCATTTTGTTTAGCCCTGTCAAAATGGGATTGAAATATGTTATGTTAGATAACGTACATGTTTCTGTGTTGAAGACAAAATAAATACATGCCAGTGCTTATATTACTTCTGTTGCATTTACGTTGCTTCATTGATTTTGTTGCATGTCTCAGACATCCCTCCACAATTATTCACCCCTGTCCATTATAGCTGGTGATGTAGATGTAGAGCCTAGAACACAAAATGAAAAGCACCAGTGACTATTATGGGACTTGAGGCAAGAACTTAATTCCTCTGGGCTGAAAAACAGCCTGCTGGACAAGTTAATTTCTGATGCTGCTTCCAGCTGTAGATTTTTCCTTTTCTCTGGGATAGTATCATACCAGGTTAATGGGTTCCTAGACTACCACACAGTCAGAGCAACTGAAGGATCAAGGCAAGGATTTGAGTCCCTATTATGTGTGAAAATTATCCAAAGAGAAGTGTAAAGTGCTTGAAAATAGTTTCCCCGCACATCTGCCATTGAGCTCTTTGGAGGTACAGTCCAAGCCAGCTCCCTGCCGTGTGGTGCCTTTAATACTTCCTACATATATCTGTATTATCTGTATTTCTCCAGAGGATCTGAGCAAATCATATGCTGATCATTATTTATTAACCACACTTGTTATTATCCAAAACGCTGGATCTCATTTAACTTTGACTTGTGACAGCTCCATTGTATATTAGCAAATAGATTTTTTTGAAATACAAAATCTAAACAGAAACATGCCTTTTCCCCATGATGTATGGTACCTTTTCATTAAAAATTTTTCAAAATCCAAACATATACACATCTTGGAGCACCCTGACTTTTACAGGGTAGATTGGGCAGAGTAAATATACTCGCTATTACTACAAGAGGTAAAATTTATGGAAGGCACAAAAAATGTGGGCCAAATGTTTTTAAACACCAACTATTTCCCCCAATTAGCCTGAAGATGATAGGCTTCCTTCAAGATCAGTAATGTCTCAAGAATTTGGCAGTGCTACGAAATGGAAATGCAGTGGTAATTTATACTTTACATGTTCAAGCCACTGGTATCCAGGCAGAAAGTGTATGCCAGGAAGCAACATAGCAAATTGTAGAAATACAGCTTCTTGGAATTATCGGGTTCAAAAGGAAAATTCTCTGACTTTTTGTGTTTTTATGTTATCATAAGAGGTGTATGAATTTGATTTATGAACAAGTCCTGCTACAAATAATAAAATAATAAAATGGCATGTCAGCAAGGGATAGAGTTACTTACAGAAGTTAAAGTGAAATTAAGTAACTCCTGAGCCCACTTACAAAAGGGCCCGTTATTTTCAGTTCAAGAACTGTTGAATGGTAATAAATACTGTGTTAAAGTTGGTTTGTCTTATGGGTAAGGCTTTTATAAATACTTAAAATGGAATCAGCACACACCCTTTTATCCATGCTGATTTTTGTTTATCCTTGCAACATATCTTGAAAGCTCTGCTCTACTGTGTTCAAGCCCGTAGGAAGCATGAGCACTTGCACAGCATTTAAAACTCAGACAGAAAGCATCTCCAGCACACTATGGATGCGCTCTGGGGTTTGAAGTTAATGTGAATGTCAGGCCAAAGTGGGGAGAACTTTATAAGATACCGAATAAGAAACTCCTATGCCATTTGCTATGAGATGGGAAGAAAGAAAGGGGAGACGTAGAAAAGAAGCAATTTTGCCGTCTTCAAATGTATCCAGGGAAAATACCTCGTCTTAAAAGTTTAAGACTGAATGACTGAAAGGTATGCAACTGATTTTCTTATATATGATATATTATGATCCAAATTGCTTTGTTCAAGAAGAAATATGTTGGTAAATAAGTTGCATTGGAGTCCTCTGTATTTTTCCATGAAGTATTAGGCCTTTGTATAATATGTGCATAATTTTTATGAATCAGAACCTGAATCATAAATAAAATGTTAATTTGTAGACACATTTAACTGTGGAGCAGATGGAAAAATAGGAATGTGTTAGAAAACTAGGTATTTGCAGAAGCTAATGAAGTTAATTGGTCTCATTTGACTACCTTATTTTCCCAAACCCCCTAAAGACTGGGCTTTTTTATTTCTTTAATTAAAAATGAGTTTGGTATGTTAATATTATAACCTTTCATTTTTTCCTGGTTTTCTATATAAATGTCTTATTTATAGAACCACCCTTAGGAGTCCAGTATTAGTAAGAACATTAGTAAACTGGGAGCAGTAAGAAGGGTGCTAATACCATACAAAAGCCATTAGCCACATACATTGGGATAATATGTGCTTTTACACCTTATTATTACTTCCCTGTCCTGTTTTCTTTTGATTACCTAGAGAAAGACCTATTTTCCTCTAACCTAAAAATGGTACAAGTAAAAATACATAATATAATAATTGTTGAGCAGAATTTAATTTTTAAATATCCGTACTTGAACGTATTTTGATTGGTTAAATTACATGGTAAACTTCCATTGAAATATCAACAGTATGAAATCAGAGAAATCACAGCCCTGAGTTAATCAATACCAAGTGTGTAGATAATTTTCCCTAAATTATTCCTTGTATAGGGAAAAGTTAAAAAGCAAAATATTTAGCTATTCGCCAAAGAGTGCTTTTTAATTAGAGCTTTATGTTTTGGCTGCCACTTTGGAATACAGAGCGACTTGTGAGGGTCTAGTTGCATACTGCAAAGGATCCTGGGAGATTGTTTCTCTAATGTCATCACTAACATACTGCATTTGTATTGATTGTCTATGATTTCTGTATATGGATGATTGAGTTTGAGCAAACTACTCAAGGTTTCAAAGGATTTGGATAATGTTACACTGTAGGATTGGAAATCTCTTTGAATATTGTATCGCAAAGGGACAAAGACATAGTTTCGGTGCATTTATTAGGCCCTTGCTGTAGAAATAGGAACAATAAACCATCTTTTTTAAGTTAAGAGATCTTGGAACAGACGACTCTAATAAATCCTGGGTTTAAGAAGAGTGGTACGTGCTGCGGTGCTGAAATTGTTTATTCATCTGGAATGTATTAGAATCTTGATTAATAAGAAGACATCTGCAGTTTTACATAAAAAGCAGAGTGGGCAGTTTGGCAAATAGAAGTGGAAAGGGTGAAAGAAAAAGCCAGACCCATTGAATGCTGTTGTTTCCTTTTTGACCAAGCATTGTTATTCTTAATAGAACAGAGCAAACCGACGTTTTTCACCTACAAGAGTGCAATGTAGAATTAAAATCTGTAGCTTTGAGAACAGACAGGTCCCTTTAAAGCCTTACATTCAAAATAATTTTATATTTATCACCCTCCTCCTAGAAGATCCAAGCAGAAGGAAAAAAAAAACTCATGTATTTGATTGTTTTATGTGACATCAAACAGATGCATATTTTTGCAAATCTAAAGTTTAACATTTTGTTGACTGTATTTTCACATATAGTACTTAAATTTTTTTTCACGTAAGAATTCCTTACTCTCACAATTATTTTTAATTAAATGGAAGTGCATGATTTCTGCATAAGACACCTTAAATTTAAAGATAGCCAAACAATTGGTATTGGAATAGGGCATGGAAATTATGGTGTTTGAGGGAAACCAAAATCAAAACTTGTAAAATCTGTATAATTCACAGATCAACAGCATGGTTTCCTGAATGCCAGGGCATTTTACAAAAGGGAATGATGAGATCAGAGCTCACTGTTTGGAAGAGAACACGTTTGGCAGCTAGTTTCTGAAGAACCTGGCACCCACACAGACATTAATCTCTAAGGGCGATAGGTGAAAGATTGTTACAGTCTTTGCAGAAGGCAGAAATTCATGCATATAACTGTCATTCTTAGGGGAATAAAAGGAACAAATTCTGACCAATTTAAGTGAGACGGTTTTAAAGAAGGAAGATGCCAAACAAGGCAAAATAGCTATCTTACTACGTATCTATTCCACAGTAGGATTTGGCAAAGAAACCTCTTGATGGTAATGTATGTATCTATTGTTGGACACTTGCTGAAAGCTGACCGATGACTATTTTGGCTACCTAGTCGCAGATAGCTAAATAATATACAGTGGATTCTAGAAGCAAACTTTATTAGTAGGAGGAAGTATTAGTGAATTACAGAACTAAAAAACAAACAGTAGGCACATGAAAAGTGATTGAAGGACGAAATTCCTTAATAGGCATTGGCAGAGTTAAATGTATGTAGTTAAAGTTAGAATATAGTTTGTCAGAATATAAGGACCTTCACCAGCCCTCTCCTAAAGTGTGATATTTCAGTCATTTTTAGGCAAAGTCAAATTCATTTATTTTAGTAAAGGCAGCAGAGATTGTAAAAAGAGAAATGTGGTATCTTTTTTTTTTTTTTAATTTATTTATTGAGAGAGAGTGAGTGAGTAAGAGAAAGCTTGAGAAGGGAGAAGGTCAGTGGGAGAAGCAGATTCCCCGTGGAGCTGGGAGCCTGATGCAGGACTCAATCCTGGGACTCCAGGATCATGACCTGAGCTGAGGCAGTGTGGTTTAACCGACTGAGCCACCCAGGCACCCCAAGAAATATGGTATCTTAAATATTTATTCTTAGTATATGAGAGGGGTTTGTTAATACATGATAAGACAATGTTACAGTACAGGGGTTTGCAAACTTAGTAAAAATCAAGATAGTAAATATTTTAGGTTCTGCGGGTCATATCATTTCTGCTGTAAGTAGTCAACTCTGCTTTATGGAGGAACTCATGCTTAATATGTAAGTGAATGAGCGTGGCTGTGTTCCAATAAAACTTTATTTGAAAAAACAGGTGCATTTAGCTTGCAAGCCTACTTTGCCAACCCCTCTTAAAATATATTTTTTAAGCATTTAGTAGGTCTTCAATAGTATTAGATGATTCTAATAATGCTCCATACTTGAGTTTTAAAGGAGTGCACACTTGTAACATCACCCACATAAGACAGAAGGAAATTTGTGGACACATGCCAATGCCTAAGGGTCTCAAATATTTACACTCTGTTATTAATGACTGATCATTAGAGTAAGTAAGTGGGGGAAGTATGTAAAGGGTTTATACAGAGTTTCTTTTTTTTTTCAAAGATTTTATGTATTTGTTTGACACAGAGAGAGATCATAAGTAGGCAGAGAGGCAGGCAGGGAGAGAGGGGGAAGCAGGCTCCCTGCTGAGCAGAGAGCCCGATGTGGGCCTCGATCCCAGGACCCTGAGATCATGACCTGAGCCAAAGGCAGAGGCTTAACCCACTGAGCCACCCAGGTGCCCTATACAGAGTTCTTTATCTAGGTAAAGCTAGACAAGTACACGGGTAAGGGGATTTTGTGAATATCAACATAACTTTCCAAATAATCCTTACTAACTCAAATTATTTAGAAAACCAAAAGGTTATCTTTCCCTAAAAGTCCAGCTGAAGAAGTTTACATTTTAAAACTGCCACAACATAATTGGTAACATCATGACATTCATTCATTCTTGCAAAGGCTTTCCAGGAAAGCGAGAAAAAAAGAAAAAAAAAAGAACGTTAACACAGAGAAATGTTCTTGCTTTCGTATTCTGTTGTGGTCATCTTGCCCGTGTGTTCTTCCTATATAATGCTCCAGGGGCGTATCACATAGTATTTCAGGCTCAAGGGTGTTGTTACTAACCTAGCCTCGCAGAACATATAGGAGAGGCTCCTTTGTGTAGGGATGACTGCTTTGTTCTAATCTAACTAACTGGAGTCTTCTTCTGACCTCCCTTTGAGATGCGTGTGTGCATGCGTGTGTGTGTGTGTGTGTGTGTGTGTGTGTGCGTGCGCGTGCCTGCATGCATTTAGGTGTGTGTGCTGTTTCAAGATAGCTGGCTCTAATTAGAAAGGAGTACAGTTGTTTCTTACCTATGGGCTTCAAAACTATCATCTCATCCAAATGCTCTTGCACACAGTTGCACTAACCAGCTACACAGGGACAGTAGTACGATGGAGTTGTTTCTTTCCTCATCCTGTATAATTAGTGAATGATTTGTTCTTTGGGATCTGAATTTTTCTAAACAAGCAAACACATCCCCTCCACTCTACCACCACTGCTGTTCCTTTACTGTAGGTTTTCATCTCTCATCTGGACCACTGCCATAGCCCCTAGCCTTAATCCGTTCCCTCCCGATCCTGAGCACTCTGATGGAGTCCCTTCTCTTCTGACTGCAGTTCTTTAGCAGGTCGCTGTGCCTGCAAATAAACCAAAGCCCTTCTTAGCTCGATAGGCACGTCTGTCGTGAGCTGGATCCTGACCCTGTGTGTGAGGGTCTTCTGCCGCTTCCTTCCACAAGCTCCTATGTTCTAGTCCAGATCCTGGTTGCCTGTTAGCGTCTCCCTGGGAAACTTAAAACAACAACAGCAACAAAACCCCACTGATTTAAAATCATCCCCAGACCCAGTATACTTTGAATTGCTAGGACTAGGGTATAAGCGACACCATTTTTAAAAAGATCTGCTGCTGATTGCAATACAGTCAAGTCTGAGTTATTCTATCCAGTCATTTGACACCAGTGTTGGTTCCCTGATCACATCCTCTGTGCTTTTGTACATATAGTTCTTTTTGCCTGAAACGCTCAGTCCTCTTTTCTGTACCTGGAAAACTCCTGATTATTTTTTAATAACTTGTTGTTTACCACAATACATCCTTAGGCGGCCTTTCTGTATCCCCCCAGATACAGTTGGTGCTTCTTCATGGAACTCCCACAATCCACCGTGTAGCAATCCTGTATTTACATGTCTGCCTCCCCTGCCCCAGTCAGTGAACTATTCAGTGTCATAGTTTAGTGTCTGGGTGGACTTGTATGTACTGCTCCAGGTACTGAGTCTCGCCTGTAAAGGGGTGTATGAACGGATCAGAAGAGCAACACTGAGGTGGAAGCCGAGACACACTTAAAAAAATTGATTCACTAGCTCACTGAGTCAGCTCAGAATGATCTCTCTTTGGAAGGAAATGAGGTGAAAGAAGAACCAGTCTGTAAATTAGTGAGATTGTCCAATTGGAGAGTGCAGAGAATGAGCAGCACTATGGAAACCCTTCCCTGGGACAGCAGACCAAGTAAGGGCATAGGACCACAGCCACAATAAAGGATTTGGTCAGGACTTGGGGCAAGGGAGGTGACAGGGTGAGAGAGGAAACATCAATGATAATCGAACAGATTTCTGTCTTAGGTGGGGAACGAAAATCAGTGCTCAAGTTGAACTCACTCTAAGGTAGCAGGCTAGTAAGAATTGGGAAATCCACCAGACAGTGAAATCTTCTTTAAGATGTGGTAGGGGATGGTGGCAAGAACATCAGGGCAAGTGACATCAGCCCCAAGCAACAGCTAAAGATTCCAAAGAAGGGACTGAATAACTTTTATTTTATTATAGTTTGAACAACAGTAGCTTCATTTAGGGGCTTTGATAAATCTTTGCTTCTAACAACATGAAATAGGCAACAAATTAGCTGAAGAATTAAAGAGAAAATAAAAAATTGTAATAGCAAATGAATCCTATCTATTTCAGAAAGTTAATTCACCCCTACAGTTGGTTGTGGTATTTTATTCTATAGACTCATACTGAGGAATCTAATATATTATGCATAGTCGCAAAATATACATGAACTATAGTAGCTTATTTTAAAAAAAGATTTTATTTGAGAGAGACAGAGAGAGAGAGCATGAGCAGGGGGAGAAACAGAGTGGATTGGGGGAGAGGGGGAAAGAATCTGAAGCATACTCCCCTCTGAGAGCAGAGCCCAGCACAGAGCTTGATCCTAGGACCCTGAGGTCATGACCAAGGGTCATGAAACCAAGGATCAGACCCTTAACCAACTGAGCCATGCAGGTGCCCTGAAGTGTAGTAGCTTTTGTGTAACAAATGCATTTAATAGTTTTTTAAAAAAATCTTGTTCATGATGAGCACAAATGCACAAATATGTGATGTCCTCTTTTAAAAATATATGTACATTTTAAAAAGCTGTGTCTGTATTTATCCAAAACCAAGAGTAGGGAAGATCTCAGTTTGTATACCTTTGTATCACAGTGTGGAGCCAAATGCCTGTTTGATGAATGAATGGTTCAAACCAAGAAGGAGTAGACTTGAATGAGTTAAGAAAGCAGTTGATACTGTCGCCTCAAATAAGCCACTTCTCCCAGGTCTTCTAGTATCCACCTGAACCGTGTGAAGCATAGGAAAAAAAGCACATTAGCTCAAAGATACATCATCAAGGGATTGTGCATTATAAAAAGTACGCATTGATGACCCACAATAAAATTAATGGAATTGAAAAGAATCCTCTTTTCAGAAGAGACATGCTGAGACTAAACAACTTTGCATAAATGAGATCAATGAGATCAATGAAAATTTGCTAGAGCAACGTTGATTCATTTGCTTTTTGCAGTTTTCAATATCATCAGAAGTTTATTTCATAAGTTGTTTACTTGGAATTCATCACATGTTGTCTAATGGAACAATGCAGTAAATGTAAATTAGGTTCCTGGGCTAGCTCATGTCTCCCTCTCTCTCTCTCTCTTTCTCTCTCTCTCTTTTTTTTTTAAGATTTTATTTATTTATTTGACAGAGAGAAACATAGCCAGAGGGGGAACCAAGCAGGGGGAGTGAGAGAGGGAGAAGCAGGCTTCCCGCTGAGCAGGGAGCCCAATGTGGGACTCGATCCCGGGTCTCCAAGATCATGACCTGAGCCGAAGGCAGTCGCTTAACCAACTGAGCCACTCAGGCGCCCCTTTCTCTTTTTTTTTTTAACATATGAAGTTTGTAATAAAGGGTCACAACACATAGTTTGTGAATTTCACAAAGTGCCCAACAACAGGATGAAGAAACAGAAATCTAGCCATGCTTCAGTCAGCCAGTGGAAAGGAGAGTTTTTTGGTAGTTTCTCTATAAAAGGGTACATTTTGGAATTTACCTTCTTGCATGGTATTGTCTTCTGTAATTCTCATAACGATGCCTTTGGTTTGTGCAATGGGCTGCTTGCAACTGAACAATGAGTCACACAGTGAGTTGTAAGCATTATTTAGATGGGAACTTGGATTCTGAGTCTTCCTTAAGGAAGGCAGACTGGCCTTCCTTCAGGATTCACTGCAGGAGCAAGCACTCCTGGTGTTTCATCAGCACCAGGTGTAGAGCCTTCTTGGGCTCCCTCCAGAACAGGAGGATGCATGGGAGGCTGGGAACTCTCGTGAGATCCAGAAGTTTCCTTCTATCCCAGAGAGTGGCTGAGCAGAAGCTGTGGAAGTTAGAGTCTCTGTGAGGGCAGAGGCTTTCTGAAATGCCAGGGTCAACATGGGTAGAGTAGTATAGACATGAGCTCTTATAGGAACTTCGCAAGTGGCCCACTACAGAAGAGTGAGTGAGTGTGTGTGTGTGTGTGCGTGTGTGTGCGCTAGAACTTCCCTGGGCACGTTTACAGCAGGGGGACTTTTGCATTGGCAGGCTACATGCCATGAAAGGGTAGCCCGGAGGTGTTTCTGGGGGGCGGGATGGATAGAATTCCATCTATTCACCACTGTTGGGAGGGGAGGGAGACTCGTAGTTTCTCGCGTGCTTTCATGGGGCTCTCCACGCCCGTGAAGAGGGGAAGATGAGGTGCTACTAGTTCATTCGTCTACATCATTTATAAGTTTGACATTTTGAAACCAATGAATTTCTATAGGTGAGCAATAGATTCTTACCACCATAGACCTGAATTTTAAAATGCTATCAGTCAATATATTCTGTTTTCATTTTGTTCTTTTCTTAATTCTCTGGTACTGAGAAAACCAAAATGGGACAAATAAAAACCTCAATTTCATGATATGATGAAGTTCTCCAAACTTAGAAGACCAAGTCACATTAATTAGAACCCATTTCAATAATTAATTTTTTTGAAAATAAGACACTTAGAGCACAAGTGGATGTGAGATCTAGTAACAGTATTAATCAGTTGAATAATCCACATTAATCAGTCCTGCCTTGAAGTGAAATTATTAATCATCTTGATGATCTAAGCAATCATCTGAGGAAATTCATTTGTCTTAGAATTTAAAAAGTGATAATGGAAAAGTTAAAAAAAGAGAGAGAACAAGCAAAAGAATGATATTCTTGTTAGTTTTATTACATTGATTTCAATACCAGCTCTTCTACTGACTCTGAACAAATAATTACAAATAATTACTCCTCTTAATGGTATCCTCTTCTCTCCTTGTAGAGGGAAAGCTGTGTGTAAGTTTGTCAGGGGCATCGGGTTCTTTACCCCTTCCCCTGCTGGGGAATAAAAGTTGGTATCCCCTGGAAACTAACGAAGAACATAAAAGCTGAGGTCACGTGGGACACTAAATAGGCTTAAATTGAGGCAAGCTACTGTTGCATTTGGCTATTTCAGCCAAACAAGAGGAGAGTAAGAACAAATCCAAACTTGGCCACTTGGCCACTGTGAGGCTAAAAATGAAAAAGAAGAAGAAAGAGGAGAAGAAAGAAGGTGAAGTGGGTGAGGGGGAGGAGGAGGAGGAAGAAGAAGAAGGAGAAGAGAGAAGAGAAGAAGAGAATAGAAGAAGGAGGAGGAGGAGGAGAAAAGAAGGAGAAGAAAAGAAGAAGAGGAGGAAGAAGAAGAAGAAGAAGAAGAAGAAGAAGAAGAAGAAGAAGAAGAAGAAGAGAAGAGGAGGAGGAGGAGGAAGAGGAGAAGAAGAGAAGAAGAAGAAGAAGAAGAAGAAAGGAGGAGGAGGAGGAGGAGGAGGGGAAGAGGAAGAAGAA
>PITA01034739.1:0-11396 GCA_004023965.1 Spilogale gracilis
GGGGAACCCTCTTACACTGTTGGTGGGAATGTAAACTGGTACAGCCGCTTTGGAAAACAGTGTGGAGATTCCTTAAAAAAATTAAAAATAGAGCTACCCTATGACCCTGCAATTGCACTACTGGGCATTTACCCCAAAGATAAGGATGTAGTGAAAAGAAGGGCCATATATACCCCAATGTTCATCGCAGCAATGGCCAAAATAGCCAAACTGTGGAAAGAGCCAAGGTGCCCATCAACAGATGAATGGATAAAGAAGATGTGGTACATATATACAATGGAATACTATGCCTCCATCAGAAAGGATGAATATCCAACTTTTGTAGCAACATGGACTGGACTGGAAGAGATTATGCTGAGTGAAATAAGCCAAAAAGAGAGTATCGCATGGTTTCACTTACTTGCGGTGCATGAGGGGTAACCTGGAGGACAGTGGGAGAAGGAAAGTAAAGGGGAACTAGGGTAATCCAGGGAAAGAAACGAAACAACAGAGACTTTGGACACAGAAACAAACTGAGGGACTTGGAGGGAGGGGGGTGGAGGGATGGGAGAGCCTGGTGGTGGGTACTGGGGACACCTAAAGCATGGAGCACTGGGTGTGGGGAATGGGGAATTAATCTTGGAACACTGTAAAAAATTTTTTAGTAACAATAAAAAAAAATTGAAATAAATGAACAATAGTATACCAGACAGTGATGAGTGCAATGGAAAAAATTGCAGCAAGGAATTGGAGAACATTGGGAAAGTGAGGGTATGGTGGCAAGAGGTACAATTTTAGGCTGAGTGCTGTTCAAGGAAACTTCACTGAGATCTGTGAGGATAAGAGAATTCAGGAGATGAGGGAGACCTGGACATCTTTTGGTGTTTCCAATTTATTTATGCCTTTAGCAAGCATTTATTGGCACCTACAATGTGCCAGGTGCATAGTTTGATGCTGGGGATGTGGAGATGAATAAAATAAAATTCCGCCTTCAAGGAACTCAGCGTAATAGGGGACCAGGCATGAAAATAATTAAATTGTTGTACGATGTGATCAGTTTACAAAGTGTGGGGGTAGCAGAGAGACAGAAGTAGAACTCTTTCCATCTGGAATTATTAGGGGGGGCCATACTCAGAGAGGAGGTAATAGCTGAATTGATTTTAGAGGATGAATAGAAGTTTGCCATATAGAAAAGTTGAAATACGAAGGCATTTCAGGTAGAGTAATATACCAGATCTATCATATATTAAGGCAAATACAACTAGTTTAATTTTACTAGAATATAAAATGGGGAGAGAACAAACATATTTTAGGGAATTTTAAGAAGTAAAATTAGCAGCATTTAGTGATTAATTGCATATGAATAGTGAGGTTTAGGATGAGGCAAAGGTTTTAGGGCTTGGCACTTGGGTAGATAGTATTACCATCAAGATCATTGTGTTTCAAAGGAAGAGTGGGGGCTGTGGTGGTGGTGGGGGGGACAGAGGTTGAATTAATATTGACCTAATGCTTTATCTGGTAAAGTACACAACAGTACTATTCCTTTCAGAGGAGTTAAGAACGTTTTTTCTTCTGTAAGAGAAGATTATGATTCACTTTCATCGAATGCTTTGCTAGTAAACTGGCTCCCTGAAAAAAGCAAACTGCTGGGGTGCCTGGGTGGCTCAGTTGGTTAAGCGACTGCCTTCGGCTCAGGTCATGATCCTGGAGACCTGGGATCAAGTCCCACATCGGGCTCCTTGCTTGGCAGGAAGCCTGCTTCTCCCTCTCTCACTCCCCTTGCTTGTGTTCCCTCTCTGGCTGTATTTCTCTCTGTCAAATAAATAAAATCTTAAAAAAACCCAAAAAACCAAACTGATGATTTTTGGATGAGTTTCCTGCATTTATGATGAGAATCTGTAGCTCCTACCAGCCTGCTCCATATGGCTTTCTCTAAGTTTTAATAACTGCTCCTTCCCTTGTTCCTTAAGATTGTATGCTAAGAACCTGTTCCAGCATTGTACACTACCCCTTGTGGTTTTTCTAAACCCCGCCAGCACCTTTGTTAAGTGGTCCTTTCATTCAACACTCTGCAGTGATCTTACTTCAGCGGGTCATTTCTTTCCTGCTGGAACCATAAAAAATAAGACAGATATAGTCCTTGCTTTTAAAGAGCTTCAGACCAGTGTGACCCCAGACATCCTGACATTTCCCATTATTTCTCTTCTGATGTGGGGCAATAACGTAAAAACATTCTCTTGTACACTTTTTCATCTCCATGTCTAGTGAAGCTGGAAACCAAGGAAACCTCTTTCCTACCTCTGTCCTACCCCATCTAAACCACAGCTCTTATGGTGTCTTGAGGCCAACAGAATGTGCTAGCATAGGAAGTTGATACTGTTGGGCCATCAAAGAGAAAACAAGCCATCTGTTACTTTTCTATTACTTTTTTTTAGGTTTCAGTTTCTTCACAATGTTAAAGGAGGAAATAGATGTCAATTATCTTGCATTAATGAGAACATGAAACTCAGCAGCATATTTCAAAGAAAAGTGTATCAGTTACCTACTGCTGCTTAACAAATTACCACAAATTTAGCGCCTAGGACAATGCACATCTAGCTCTTTTTGTTTAGCAGAGCCATGGTTCATGGTTCCAAGAAGCATCTGAAGCATGTAGCAGTTCCAAAGCATAGGATGATGGATAAACTGACCGGGTGTGTTTGCTCTTTGTCCATCTGGTCCCCCTATAAGCTGAAAGAATGTTTCTTTCTCATCATTTTCTTAAGGAACAGACTTAGTCTGCCCTAACAGAAGATGAAGTAAAGAAGATCTGTATATTGCATTTATTATCTATATACAGCATTTATACAGTCCCAATTGATATAACCTACCCTGCTAGTTTTAGGAATGTCATCAGCATTGACAAGACTGGAAAGAATTTCCATTTGATCTGTGACACCAAATGTCACTTTGCTATTCATTGAATTATACCTGAGGAGGCCAGGTATAAATTGTGTAAAGTGAGAAAGATCTTTGGGCGGTTGTGGGGGGTGGAATTCCTTATCTGGTGACCTGTGATTCTTGAATCACCCACTATCCTGATCCCCTCCCTTATCAAAGTGAGTGACATTGTTCAGACTGATTTGGAAAGGCTACTAATTTCATCAAATATGACACTGTTAATCTGTGACCAGCGGTGCTAACCTGGGAAAAATTGGTGTGATCGCCAACAGAGAGAGACACCCTGGTTCTTTTGATGTAGTTCATGTGAAAGATACAGATAGCAACGGCTTTGCCACACAATACTCCAACGTTCTTGTTGTTGGCAAAGACAGCAAACCATGAATTTCTCTTCCCCATGGAAAGAGTATCTGCTCACCATTGCTAAAGACAGAGGCAAGAGACTGGTGGCCAGACAGAGCAGTGGGTAAAGAGTCTCTAGGTGACATGATTGGAAGTCTTTATAATTAACGATAAAACAGCATGATTAAAAATAAATAAATAAACAAACAAACAAACAAATAAAACAATACACACCTATTATCCCATAATTTCTATGGATCTTCAGTCTGGGAATTGCTTATATGGCTTCTCTGCTTTAGGATCTGACATATGGGTACAGTCATGGTATTAGCCAGGGCTGGGATCTTATCTAAATCATATTGGAAGAATTTTAGTTCCTCAAGAGTTGTTGGATTGAAGGTCTGTTTATAGCTGGCTGCTGGCCAGAGGCCACTCTTAAGCCCTTGCTGTCATCTGGGTCCTGCAATATGGCAGCTTGCTTCATCAAATCCAATAAGGGAGAGAGTCTTCTTGCAATAGAGAAGTCATAATCTTACATACCCTAATGATGGATATGACAACCCATTACATTATATGAGTTGCAAGCAAGTCTCTAGGCTGACTGATAGTCAAGAGGAAGGAGGGGCTTACACAGGGCACGAATATCAGGAGGTGGGGATCATTGAGACCATCTTAGAGTCTTCCTGGCACAGATTCTTTTTCACTTTTTTTTAATGGCAAAACAGTTTTAAGTCCTAAGTTCTTCTAATATATTTGAGGTTTAGTATATGTGCCAAAAATAAAAAATGACAACTAAATGCAATGTGAGATCCTGAGTGGAGATCTTGGGAATATTTGAATTACTTGTTCAATAGTTTTAACATTATGTCTTTATCAAACATTTTTGCAGATAACATTTATAAATTTGGGGAGAAATGAGAATATGTTGGTCAAAGGACACAGTAAAGACAAAAAAGATGTAATTTTTTTGTAAATAAAGCAAACAATTTTAGGTAAATTCACTAAAACTTATATAGGTAGGTATATACAATGGAATATTACTCAGCCATCAAAAAGAATGAGATCTTGCCTTTTGCAATGATGTGGATGGAACTAGAGGGTACTAGGGTAAGTTAATTAAGTCCGTCAGTGAAAGACAAATACTGTATGAGTTATTTTACTCATATGTAGAATTTAAGAAAAAAAGAGATGAACATAGGGGGAGGGAAGGAAAAATAAGATAAGATAAAAATCAGAGAGGGAGGCAAACTGTAAGAGACTCTTAACTCTAGGAAACAAACTGGGTTGCTAGAGAGGAGGTGGGTGGGAGGATAGGGTAACTGGGTGATGGGTATTAAAGAGGGCACTTGATGGAATGAGCCCTGGGTGTTATATGCAAATGAAGAATCATTAATTCTAGCCCTAAAACTAATAAAACAATATATGTTCACTAAATTGAATTTAAATAAATTTTTAATTATATAGGTAAAATCTACCACTTTTTTAGGTTAATTATTTTAGAATGTTCTGTCCTTTCTAGTGAAAATACCATAAAAGCTTCACTATCATTATATAGTAGAATCATTTATGTATCTGTTTATATGTATTTGTTTCAACAAATAATTACGGAGATGATATAACTAGTACTCTGCTTGAACTGTAGTTGAAATGTGTTAGGAACTTCTAACACCAAATGCATTTCGCATGCCAATTTAAAATAATCACCAGTTCTAAAATAGTATTCTGATAGCCAAGTCCAACTCTTTCCTTGTGCAGAGTGTTGTTTTCAGATGTCAATCAGCTTGCTGCTTGGATATAGACACTCTTGTTCCAAAATAGTGTGGTCTGTCTCACCACACTGTTCATGTGATGAAAAGCCAAATACTTCAACTCCTCATAGGCGGTTAGATTTCATGCGAAGCTAGAACAAATGGATCCTCGTTTTGCTCACTGTTTGAAAAGCTGCTTGTTATAAATACTCTAGCACTATGTCATAGGTCCTGGTCCAGCAGTTTGAAGCTTATGGGTCTCAGTTGGTTATACCTCTTAAGAGAGCTATTTGGAAACACTCTAGAAATTTTTCTTAGGTCCTATTTTTAGAATGGAAGGCCTAATGGTATTTTAATATCTCTGTATATTCCCAGAACAAATCTCAAAAACAAAAGTCTGTTACCTTTTGAAATTTAGCAAAGCTGGTAGGATTATCACTGCTCCTCTGAGAAGTATTGTGTTAAAGAATAAATCTTGATTTATAGAACGTTAGCGGTAAAAGGACCACAGAAAATCAGCTCTTTCAAACTCCTCATTTTTCAGATGAGGAAAGTGTGAGTCTTGGTTTGAGTGAATTCCTGGCCCAAGATTGGACAGTGAGGAGTATGGAAGTTTTAGAATGGTAAACTTATGTTTTCCTGCAGAAGATGACCATGGTAAGAGTCAATAACAGTTTCTAGGACTCATCTTTAGAACATGAAAATTGTCTGCTGGTCCCTTGTGTGAAACTTTATTGCTCTTATAGAAGATTCTGAGAAAAGATGTGGAGTCATCCAAAAATATATGGATTCAGAAGTGAGGAAAGGTCCTGAAACCTCTTGGGAGAATTGGGCCCTGTGTGTAGACAGCTTCTCAAGGATCTTCCCCCGCACTCCCCCCGCTGATTATGTTGGATGGATGTTTCTCCTGTAAATGGCACCTGGCAGTCCATCAAATAGAGATTCATTTGCTCCAGTAATCTTCTAGTGATGCAAAAACCTTTGGGAGGGTTAAGTTTCCATCCATTTTTATGAATTACTCTGTGTTATTTTCATTTTTCTTTTTCTTTGGCAGCCTAATTGGGATCTTATTACTTAGGGAATGTAGTTTTGAGTGTAGGAAGGGAAGAAAATGTTTACGAGCCAGAAGCACTCTGTTAGAGATGGCCGTCTAAGTGGGGTTGCTGGAGTGGGAGTGGCCGGGATGTGTCAGAAACTGCCATCCAGGTCAGGGACTAGAAGGCAAAAGAAAAATGCCAAAGATAAACCCAGATTGCTTGTAGCTTTACCCTGGACCGCCTCACATGTGGAAAAGAAAGAGAAATGACTTTATTCTTCCTTTGGTGTTCCTTAGCCCCTTTGGCAAAAACTGATCCATTGCAGGTTAACTAGGAGTTTGTGGAATGAAGGGAGAACCCAGCCTTGTGTATATGGTTGGTCCACTCAGAAAGCGCGCGCAAGCTTGCCTTGTTTAACTGCACTTTGCCTTATTATGCTGCACACCTGTTGCATTTTTTATAAATTGGAGGTAGTGGGAACCCTGTGTCGAACAAGCCCATGGGCACCATGTTGCCAGCAGCCTTTGCTCACCTCATACCTCTGTGTCACATTTTGGTAATTCTTGCAGTATTTCAAATCTTTTCATTAGTATTATATTTGTTATGATGATCTGTCATCAGTGATCTTTGATGTGCTGTTGTAATTGGTTTGGAGTACCGTGAACCACAGTCATATAAGAGGGGGTGAACTTAATTGGTAAGTGCTGTGCATTCTGCTGGCCGTTCCCCTGTCAGTCTCCCTCCCTTCAGTCCCCTCTGTTCCCTGAGACACGACAATGTTAAAATTAGGCCAATTAATAACCCTATAATGACCTCTGAATATTCTAGTGAAAGAGAGTCACATGTTTCTCACTTTAAATCAAAAACTAGGAATGATTAAGCTTAGTAAGGAAGGTGTGTCAAAAACAAAGATAGGAAAAAAAACAAAACAAAACAAACAAACAAACAAACAAAAAACAAAGATAGGGCAAAGCTAGGCCTCTTGTACCAAACTCCCAAACTGTGAATTCAAAGAAAGAAAAAGTTCTAAGGAAATTAAAAGGGCTACTCCAGTGAACATATGCACCATAAGAAGGCATAGCAGCCTTGCTGATATGGAGACAGTCTGAGTGATCTGGATAGAAGATCAAACCAGCCAAACCTTGCCTTAAGCCAAAGCCAAATCCTAAAACTTAAAGCAGGGCCCTAACTCTCTTCAATTCTGTGAAAAAAAGAGAAGTGAAAGAGCTGCGGAAGAAAAGTTTGAAGCTATTAGAAGCGGGTTCATGGGTTTTAAGAAAAGAAGCCTCTAGAACATAAAAGTGCAGGGCGAAGCAACCAGTGCTGATGGAAATGTTGCAGCATGTTCCCCAGAAGATCCAGCTAAATAATTAATCAAGGCGGCCACACTGAGCAACAGATTTTCAGTGTAGATGAAACAGCCTCCTCTTGGAAGAAGATGTCATCAGGGGCTTTCGGAGCTGGGGAGAAGTGAACGCCTGGCTTCGGAGCTTCAAAGGACAAGCTGACTCTACTGTTAGGAGCTAATGCAGCTGGTGACTTTGAGTTGAAGCCATAGTTTATATACTTTTCTGGACTTTCTAGGGCCCTTAAGAGTTATGCCAAATCTATTCTGTTTATGCCCTATTAATGGAACAACAGAGCCTTGATAATAGCACATCTATTTACAACCATGATTTACTGAATATTTTAAGCCAGATCTACTGTTCAGGAAAAAAAAAAAGATTTCTTCCAAAATATTGCTGCTCATTGACAATGCAGCTGGTTACCCAAGAGCTCTGATGGAGATGGACAATGAGATTAATGTGGTTTTCATGCCGCTGACACAACAGCCATTCTTCAGCCAATGGATCAAGGAGTCATTTCAACTTTCAAGTCTTGCTATTTAAGAAATATGTTTCATAAAGTGATAATTGTCATAGGTAGCGATTTCTTTGATGGGTCTGGTAAAAACAAATTGAAAGCCTTCTGGACAGGATTAATCATTAAAACGCCTTTAAGAACATTTGTGATTCATGGGAAGAGGTCAAAATATTAATGTTATCAGGATTTTGAAAGAAGTGGATTGCAAACCTCACGGAGAACTTTGAAGAGTTCCAGACTTCAAGGAGGGAGTGACTGCAGGTGTGGTAGAAATCACAAGAGAACTAGAATGAGAAGTGGAGCTTGAAGACATGACTGAATGGCTATAGTCTCATGATTCAACTTGAACAGATGAGGAGCTGCTTACTCATTAATGGATGAGGAAAGAAAGTGGTTTCTTGAGATGGGAACAACTCCTGGTAAAGATGCTGTGAAAGTTATTGAAATGACAGCAAAAGATTTAGAATATTACATGAACTTAGTTTATAAGGCAGAAGGAGGTTTTGAGAGGATTGACACCAATTTTGAAAGTTGTACTGTGGGGAAGATGCTATCAAACAGCATTCCTGTGGCAGAGAAATTGCTCATGAAAGGAAAGGTCAAATGATGTGGCAAACTGTTGTCTTATTTTAAGCAATTGCCACACTCACCCTAACCTTCAACAGCCCCCACCCTGATCGGTCAGTAGCTACCCACATCTAGGCAAGACCCTGCACTAGCAAAAAGATTATAACTCACTGAGAGTTCAGATAATGATTAGCAATTTTTGGTCATAAAGTATTTTTTAATTAAGGTGTGTACACAGTACATTGTTTTTTTAGACATGATGCTGTTGTGTACTTAATAGACTGTAGCATAGTGTTAATGTGACTTTTATGGGAATGGGAAAGCAAAAAATTAATTTGATTTGTTTTATTGTGTTATTCACAATATTCTATTGTGGCAGTCTGGAACCAAACCTGCAATATTTCTGATATTAAGTATCAAGTTTTGGGGGATTTTTTAAAGAAGATTTTATGTATTTATTTGACAGAGCAAGACACTGCAAGAGAGGGAACACAAGCAGGGGGAGTGGGAGAGGGAGAAGCAGGCTCTCTGCTAAGTGGGCAGCTCATGTGGGGCTCGATCCCAGGACCCCGAGATCATGACCTGAGCTGAAGGCAGATGCTTAATGACTGAGTCACCCAGACACCCCAAGTATCAAGTATTGAACTAACCTTGAGTTGTGCTTTTGGAACACACATTCCTGAAGTATGGATTCACATGAATAGAGTGTTTAACCGAGTGGGTCCTGGGATCACCCTGGCTGGGTTTGAATCCTAGCTCTGACACTGACTATCTCAGTGATCTTGGACAAGCCTCTTATTTTTCCTGTGCTTCAATTTTTCGTATTTGTATATTTGGGATGATAGCAGCAGTACTTATCACTTAGGGCTTTAATGAGAAATGAGTGAGTTAATACATATAAAGCACTTAGAACAGAGCCTAGCAAAGTGTTGCAAAACAATTGCCTAAGAATTCTACAATCTGATTACTCAATCATGTCCTTCAGTTTTATTTGAGAAAATATAGTCTCTAACTTCTCTAGGATAAGATTTTTTTTTTTTTTAGAGAAAGAGAGAATGAGAGATTGTGTGATGGGAGAGGGGCAGAGGGAGAGAGAAAATCCTAAGCAGGCTCCGTGTCCAGAGGCAAGCCCATGGTGGGGTTTGATCTCACCATCCTGAGATCATGACCTGAGCCAAAACCAAGAGTGGGTCACTTAACTGACTGAGCTACCCAGGTGCCGCCCTGGAATAAGATTTAAATATGTGATTTGAGTGACACTTCCTTAGTCCTATAAATATCTATGTATTTCCCAATGGCAGTGAGCTGTCTTCTTTACACCAAGAAATTTGTCTGGACCACTTCATAATTTTACAGCCCAAACGGAATCTTTCAAATGAAAAACCTCTCTTTCCACATTATCATTAACAAATTTAGTAGGTAGGTAATTATGTGGTGATCAGGATTCTACAGGATACTGAGTTTTGAGACAAATTCCTGAGAGGAAGGTCAAAAATATTTTGCATCTGACTACCCCTTTTCCATATCTGTATATAGAACAAGATCCCTCCCCCAAAATTCTTTTAGTTCTATTTTATCTCAGTGGCTGGTATATCCCATTATATTCCTACAATCCGGAGAAGTATGAATGGGGAATTTTCATGTGCTTGTTTAATCAAGGGATTTTTTTTTTTTTTTAAAGATTTTTTTATTTATTTGACAGAGAGAAGAAACACAGCCAGAGAGGGAACACAAGCAGGGGGAGTGAGAGAGGGAGAAGCAGGCTTCCTGCCGAGCAGGAAGCCCGATGTGGGGCTCGATCCCGGGTCTCCGGGATCATGACCTGGGCCGAAGGCAGTGGCTTAACCAACTGAGCCACCCAGGCGCCGCCATAATCAAGGGATTTTTTAAAGCTGAATTATTCTGTTCTTATGTGAAAATACATAATATGGAAGAGTAGATAGAACATAAACCAAAAGTTCAAATGCTGGATTCTCTTCCTGCTTCTGCTATTAAGAAGATGTGCTATGTAGAGTCCATCCCAGAATCTTCCTGAATCTGTCTCGGAGGATTTGAACCAGGTATTGCTTAAGGCTTGTGACAGAGCCCATATTGTATGATTGTGCAACATCCTGTGCCCCTACCGAGTGAATCGTGTGCTTTGCCTTGACCGACATGTATATTTTGTCTCCCAGTTTCCTTAAAACCATTTGAAATGGTTTGCTAGATCACTAGCCAGGGTGAGAGATGCATTCTGTGGCTGCAAAGTGGGAAATGGCAGCCAGGTCTGCAAGGGAACAAATACCTGTCATGTAACTTTTCTACATTTACAACTAGAATTGTAACATTCTCCGTCCAGAAGTGTTGGGTTGCAAGGCAAATGAATAAAGGCAACCCTTAGGGCCATCGTTACTCTTACCGTTAACAGCAGTTGTTTGCATTTTTCTATTTTGCAGAAGGTAAAGGAGAAATCTGAGAAGGTAAATAATTGTTTAAAATTACTGTAGATTAAAAATTGAGTTGCCACTTGTCTATTTTTTCTGGGGAGGCAGGGGAAGTCCAGGAGCAGCTTTCTGTCTACCTCTCAGAGATACTATTAATTTCTCAAAGGGAAGATAAAGAAACGAGATTAACCTATATTATGATCTAACTTCTGCTTTTCCAATTTGGGGCCCTGCCCTGCCCTTCCCTTCCCTTCCCTTCCCTTCCCTTCCCTTCCCTTCCCTTCCCTTCCCTTCCCTTCCCTTTCCGATTTCATTTATTTATTTGACAGAGAGAAACAGTTAGAGAGGGAACACAAGCCAGGGGAGTGAGAGAGGGAGAAGCAGGCTTTCTTCCAACCACGGAGCCCGATTTGGGGCTTCATCCCAGGACTCCGGGATTATGACCTGAGACAAGGCAGATGTTTAACAACTGAGCCACCCAGGGCCGCCCTCTTCTT
>PITA01034740.1:0-11252 GCA_004023965.1 Spilogale gracilis
AAAGGAAATGGAACTAGGGTAATCCAGGGAGGGAAACGAAACAACAGAGACTTTGGACACAGAAACAAACCGAGGGACTTGGAGGGAGGGGGGTGGGGGGATGGGAGAGCCTGGTGGTGGGTACTGGCGGCGCCTAGAGCGTGGAGCACTGGGTGTTGGGAATGGGAAAAAAAAAATTTAGTAACAATAAAAAAATTAAAAAAAAAAAAAAAAAAAAAAAAAAAAAAAATCAAGTTTGATCCAAGATGGTGAGGTAGGAATACCCTGAACTCATCAGTTCTCTGGAACACACCAAATTTCATCTACATATAGAACAATTCCTCCAGAACTGAGGGCCAACTGAACAGCATCTGTGCAACACAAGACACAGAGGGCAGCAAAGACAACACCAAGAGAGGGGGAAACACCATAAAACAAAGGGAAACCTGCCCTCATGCTGAGAATGGCAGTGGGCAGGCCACAGAGAAAAGGCATGGTTTAAAAGAGCAACTAGTTTATCAGAAACAACACTAGAGCTTTGACAAATAACAGAAGAGCTTCAGCAACCCTCTCTGAGTCAGACACTGGAGATCTACACAGTTTACATTCTTTCTCTAACTTAAAAAGCCCAGACCAGAGCTGGGTCTAGACATAACCAGTGGGTATGGTTCACACAGTGAGCTTGATGCTTCAATTATTTCCAGGTCTGCAAGCCCATACCAGGACAGGGCATACTGAGGCACAGAACAACAACAAAAACAGACGCATTTAAAAGGATCAAAGAGCCGTGCAAATGCTTTCTCCACTCTCACATTAAAAGCCCAGATAGAAACAGAGTCCAGTGGACAGAGCAAGCTTATTGACTGAGCTCAGAATTTACAAGCCCACAACAGCCCTAATTATGCTGGGACACAGAAAAAAAGCCAAGAGTTTTTCTTTCCTTTCTTTTTTATTTTAACTATCTATTTAAATTTTTAATTAAATTTTATTTTAGCAAGAAAAAGAGCTTGAGTGCGGTGGGGAGGAGCAATGGGAGGACACACAGAGAGAGAATTGCAAGCAGGCTCCAAGCCTAGTGCAGGACTCGATCCCATGACCCTGAGATTATGACCTGAGCCAAAATCAAGAGTTTGATGACCAACCAAGTAAGCCACCCAGGTGTTCCTCTTTTTTTCTTTTTTATTGGCTTTCATTTTAGTTCCAGTATTGTTAACATATAATATTATATTAGTGTCAGGTATACAATATAGTGATTCAACAATTCTATTACATCACCCAATGCTCATCATAACTGTACTATTTAATCCACATCACCGATTTAACACACACCCCTTCCCACCTATTAGTTTGTTCTCTACAGAGTCTGCTTCTTGGTTTGTCTCTTTTATTTTCTTTTGGTCATTTGTTTTATTTCTTAAATCCCACATATGAGCAAAATCATGTTGTTTGTCTTTCTCTTACTAACTTATTTCACTTAGCATTATACACACTAGCTCCATCCATATCCTTACAAATGGCAAGATTGCATTCTTCTTATGACTCTTCAAAAAACTAGAACAAATAATCCTAAAATTTGTATAGAAACACAAAAGACCTAAGTAGCTAAAGCAATCTTAAGAAAGAAGAAAAAAGCTAGAGGTATTACAATTCCAGATTTCGAGATATACTACAAAGTTGTAGTCATCAAAACAGTATGGTACTGGCACAAAAACAAATAAATCAATGCAACAAGTTAGACAGCCAAGAAACAAACCCATGATTATGTGGTCAATTAAACTATGACAAAGGAGGCAAGAATATACAATGGGGAAAAGATAGTGTCTTCAATAGATGGTTCAGGGAAAACTGGGTGGCTAATGGAAAAGTAAAAACTGGACTGCTTTTTAACACCATATAAAAAATAAACTCATATGGATTAAAGATCTAAATGTGAGACCCGAAACCATAAAAATATTACAAGAGAACACAGGTAGTAATTTCTCTGACATCAACCCTGGCAATATTTTTCTCCAGTTATGGAATGAACAAGTCAGAGGAACAAAAGATGCAGCATAAGAAATAAATTCAATGATACTGTAATAGTGTTATATGGTGATGGATGGTAGCTACATTTGTGGTGAGCATAGGATAACACATAAAAAAGATGAATCACTGCATTGTACACCTGAATCTAATGTAACATTCTGTGTCAACTCTACTCAAATTTTTAAAAAACAGGAAAATAAAAATCAAGCAATAATGAAGATTCCATTTCAGAGTCATAAGGTTAGCAAAATTTTTCAGGTATAATATCAAGTGTTGAGGATGTGGATAAATGGAGAATCCCATATTTGTTGGTAGAAGTATACATGGATATAGCCACTTAGGAGTATAATTTGGAAATATCTGGTAATGCCAAAAATGTTCATTAACTGAGAAACTCTTGCACATTTTCCAGGAAGGCATATATGAGGATGTTCATTGGCATATTATTAGCAATAATGAAAAATTAGAAACAGCCTACAAGCCCATTAATAAAGAAATTAATAGATAAATATGTGGTATATTATGGGATTGAATGTTCCTGGTTGCCACAAAGGAAAGACCTTTTCCCTTCTCCCTTTTCTTAGTTTAGTTCCTCAAGAAAATTTAGTTGTAAAGCTGCCTTCTGTCCCTTTGATAGGTATGTAAATATTTGTCAAAACTAAATAAGCATTATAACCCAGGAATGCTTTTCTTAGAGGCCTAGGAGCAATCTCTGAAATATTAACACATTAAGTCCTTATTTCCCTGTTACCCTGTGTGTTTACTGGAGGTGACTTGCTTCAAGTTTTAATTGCCTGCTAGTCATAAAGATAAGAAAAGTTTTATATTTTTTTCCTTTTGATAAAGGCAATTTAAATGCATAGCCACTTCAATTACCAGGTGAATTTTGGATGACCTATGTATATCTAATAGTGCTGTCAAATCACTTTACTTGAGGACAACTTACAGTTTAGCTTAGAACATGGATTATATCTGCTTAGCTATATAAAAGGATGAGATTTCTTTCTCTCCTTGCAATCTTAGTAGTGCATTGTCTATTATTCACATCCCAGTTTTGTTCAATGTTTGTTCAATAATAAAACAGTTTTCTTTCTTTTCTATATTTACAAAAAAGGATTTCCTGGGTTAGCAGATTTTATTTTTAATTTCTCCAGCAATATTCATAACAGAAGTATACTATTCAGTATTAAAAGTGGATAAATTATATATATATATATATATATATATATATATATATATCAACATGGAAATATCTAAGCATCTAAAAGTAGTAATTCTGAGTAAAAAAGTAACTTCAATGGTAAATGTAGTATGATTTCATTTGTGAAAAATTTAAATATGTTTTAAAGATATTTATACTTATAAATATATGTTTTATAAACATATAAAACTCGGAGATATATAGATACATATATATAGAGAGAGAATATGTTCAAGAAGGATATACACCCAAGTCAGCATTTGTGGTCGCTTGTGTTGAGGACTAGAGAGAGAACTAAAGCAGATTTCACTATCTCTGTAATGTTTTATTTAGAAAAAGAGAGCAATAGGGGCGCCTGGGTGGCTCAGTCCTTAAGTGTCTCCCTGCTCAGAGATGCAGGACGCAGGGGGACTCGCATCAGGGCTCCCTGCTCAGTGGGAGGCCTGATTCTCCCTCTCTAACTCCCCCTGCTTGTGTTCCCTCTCTAGCTGTGTTTTTCTCTGCCAAATAAATAATAAAATCTAAAAAAAAAAGAGAGAGGGGGAGAGAGCAATAAAAAATACAAAAAGAGAACAAAAGAGGTAATGTGACAAATGTTCATCTTCAGGAAATAGATGCAACAATGTTTCTTATATGACTCTCTGTACTTTTTAATTTGCATTAATAATAGTACCACTACAACTAATAGTAATAATGAAAAGAATTATGGCTGTTTTTTTCCCCTATGATGCAATTCTCTTTCCAAAGCAGGTAACTTTTTTTTCCCCAAGTTTCCTACATGCTTGTGGCAGCAACTGGCAGTTCAGCACTCACTAGCAGCTGCATCAGGGACACAGAGAGAAATCCAGAGAAAATCTGAAAACCTGGCATCCAAATAGGATCCAGTGGTTTTTGGCTTGTTGTGACCTTTGAAGTTGTGTGGAATTACAAGTTCGGTGAAATGCTTTCTAGTGGAATTCTACCTATGAGATCCCTTCTTAAAGTTATCACCAACAGTAAGTACCTGGCCATAGGCCAGGGAAAGGTTATACTGCTTGAGTATTTAATCTATCCCCCCATACTGCAGGGTCTCGCTTAGTCTTAAAATTAACATCTGAAAAGCTTGCCTTTTTCAGATTTCCTGAGTACTGGGCCATTCTCTGATTCCCAAGGGAAAACTCCATTTTTTTCCCCCCTTGGCAGAGCCTCTGCAAAAGATTCAGCCTTTGAGAGAACAAAGAAAGAGACTTCTAGGCCAAAAAGTACTGAGGGAAAATCTTTATAAGCTCCCCAATATTTCTCCCATTCTAATTGATCATTGGTGGAAACTGTTTAAAAAGGAGAGAGCTTAAAACCTTCAAATCATAATATAGGCTGTTGCTATGCCTGTAGAGAGACCTATAGGAGGTAAAGCAAAACCGATTCTGCTTTCTCGATGTAGAAACACTAGCAAATGTCCTTTGGAGGCAAATTTCTGTCTCTAGTGTAGGAAAACAAAATTCTTTAGAGACTGACTATCACTGGATAGCTTCTAGGTCCAGCCAAATTTAGAGAAAGGAACCAAAATGCTGCAACTTTAAGTTGAAATTCTGGCCCTTGGTACATCATATTTGTAGTGTATATAAGTGACCAATAAATGCATGTAAATGTGATAAAATATAATAATATGCAGCCAATAAGATTGGTACTTTCAAGAAAATACACCTGTGTGTGTACACACACACACACACACACACACACACACACACTCATAACCCGACATATGAAAGGGCTGTGACAAAACAGCTGAATTTTATGTTCATATTAACAGTGAGTACTATCAGAAAATAAATGTATCATTAATATGAAAATCCCCACACTAGAGTTTTAAGAGTCTCTTAACACACTCTTAAGGACCAAAATTGACAAGGAAATTTTAGCTAATTTAACTGGTATTTTCTAATCAGTTCCAATACAATACTATCAGTTCTAATCTGACATTCATAGTTAATCCAATCCAAAAAGATACATGCTTCTCTAATTCTTAAAGTTCAAAAGGAAATCAGTTTATATAGCTTTTAACAATCACTAAATTTCACACTTATTAACCATACATCTTAAACTAACAGACTAAAATGGGAGAGGGTTTCTTTTGGGGGGGGGGTGGTTATTTGGTTTTGGTTTTGGTTTATGGTTCTGGGTTTCTTTTTGTAAACTGCTTATTTTAAAATGAGAGGGTTGAAGTCAAAGGAGGAAACATGATTTCCTCTATGTCACATTAAGTACTTACTGTAGTGTCAGAGATAAGTATTAACATGCTCAGATTACTGATAAGACAAGACCTGATGTGCTCTTCTAGGTGATGAGGTGAGAGAATGCAACACAATTCCCTTAGTATTTTAATAAACATTTTTTTTCTCTAGCTCTCAACTCTGAATTTTTATATAATTGTATTTTTATGTAGTTAGATTTTGACATAGATGCATTTTGATTTAGATGCATTTTAATGTAATTGGATTTTAAGGTTGCATTTCAATGTTTAGATTCTAATACATTTGGAAAACTAAACTGAATGGCTAGATAATTCTAACACTACTTGTAAAGTGGCTAAGCACTAAATGAGATAACATACACAGAGTTCCTGGCCTAGAACAGATTCTCAATAAGTTTCAGTTTCCTTTGTCAATAATGATGGCCTACATGTGCATACAGGCTTAATAGTTTACAAAGGAGCTTTTTTGTCTCTGATTAGTCTCACAACTATGTGAGTTATATAGAGCAAATACTCTTCTCCTCCTTAGAAAAAAAGGGAAAAGTATCTCAAAGGAGATAAGTTGCCCAGCAACAACCCAGAGCTGCCCAGGGAGAGCTCCAAAGCTCACTGAAAGTCTTCCACCACAAAGCCCACAATATTCTTCCCCTATGCCAGTAGTTATCAAACTTCAAAGTGCATCAAAATCAACAGAAGAAGTTTGTTAAAATACAGTCTACTGTGCCCCACCCCTACAGTTTCTGATTTAGTAGGTGTGGAGTAGTAGCTGAGAATTTGCATTTCTAATGTTGTGGCCAGTGATGCTACTGCTGATGGTCTAGGGAATATACTTTGAGAACTACAGATCTGTGCCATACTGACAAGTCAGGAACATGTAGTCTTACATCGGTTAAGAATCTCAGGGGTAAGATCACTCTTACCATATCACAGAATGTCAGAACCAGAAGGGAACTCAGAAAACCCTATACCAGTGGTTATATTTCCTGGTTTATTATTAAAATAAGAGTATAATTTTTTAATCACTTCATCGGGCTCCACCTTCAAAGATGACTTAAATTGCATAGGTAATATCCATGTTCATCTTACAACAAATAAAAAATATTAAAGGACTTCCTGCTGAAAGCAACTGAACATAGACAGTAATTCAAATTCACATGAAAAATTAAGATCTCTTACAGAGTAATTATGTAATTATAAAAGTATAAATGCATATTTCTTCTTTGTTCTTCTAACTGATGTAAAAAACAATTGAGCAAAACAATTTGTATATAATTGCATTTTGGGGTCTGTACCATATGGTAACATATTTCATAATAAAATCACAAAAAAGGAAGGTAAAAGCAAAGCTAAAATACAATAAGGAAATGTTAAAAAATGGTAAACTAAATCCATAAAAGCAAATAAAGAAAACCAAAAACTGCACACAAGAAGGTTAATATAACAAACTATACCAATGTATGCCTATTCTCCTCCTTCTCTCAACTTCTTTGAAAGACAAAGCTTCAATAGGTAATTATTATTACAATCTAAGGTTTTTAACAGATGTAATATGAATAACATTAATAACAGTGATAACATTTAATAGAAAAGAAAGAAGCAAAGGAGTATGTGAACAAAATGCATGAGACATTAAAAAAGTAAAATGGAAGACATGAATACACTACATCAATAAAAACATTACATCTGAATTGATCAAATGGCTTAATTAAAAGACTGAATGCAAACTGGATTTTTTTTAAAAAAATTCAACAATATACTCTCTATAGGCGACACATATTCAAGACACAAATAAATCAAAAGTAAAAAGAAGAATAGCTTAATGAGGATGCTTTAGGGGCTACATAAGCATCAGATAAAATACATTTCAGAGCAAAAAAATGATACCGGAAATGATAAGGCACATTTTATAAAAATAAAAAGGCCAATTCGTCAGGAAAGTATAACCATTATAAATATATATGTACCTAAGAATAGAGCCCCCGGAGGAGAAAAAAAACCCAAGAGCGACACAAAACAGAAATTTACAGAGGTAATCTATAGAAACATGAACTCCACAGGCAACACGATGTCAACACAAACGTATCTATCAATAATCACTCTCAATGTGAATGGCCTAAATGCTCCAATAAAAAGACACAGGGTTGCAGACTGGATAAAACGACAGGACCCATCCATATGCTGTTTACAAGAGACTCATCTTGAATCGAAAGACACTTGCAGACTGAAAGTGAGGGGATGGAAGACCATCTTTCATGCCAATGGACAACAAAAGAAAGCCGGGGTAGCAATTCTTATATCAGACAGATTGGATTTTAGTCTAAAGACTGTAGTCAGAGACACAGAAGGACACTACATCATTCTTAAACGGTTTATACATCAAGAAGATCTAACAATTGTAAATATTTATGCCCCCAACATGGGAGCAGCCAACTACATAAACCAACTGTTAAACAAAATAAAGAATCATAGTGATGCAAATAGATTAAATGGAGGAGACCTTAACACACCACTCTCAGCAATGGACAGATCATCTAAACAGAAAATCAACAAAGAATCAAGAGTCTTGAATGACACATTGGACCAGATGGATCTCATAGCTATATTCAGAACATTCCACCCTAAAACAGCAGAATTCTCATTTTTCTCGAGTACACATGGAACTTTCTCCAGAATACAGCACATACTAGGTCACAAATCAGGGCTCAACCGATACCAGAAGACTGAAATTATTCCCTGCATATTCTCTGACCACAATGCCGTGAAACTGGAACTCAACCACCATAAAAAGTTCAGGAGAAAATCAAACACTTGGAAGCTAAAGATGAGCCTACTCAGGAATATGTGGATCAACCAAGAAATCAAAGAAGAACTGAAACACTCCATGGAAACCAATGAGAATGAAGATACATCGATCCAAAACCTATGTGATACAGCAAAGGCCGTCCTAAGGGGGATATTCATAGCCATCCAAGCCTCACTCAAAAAAATTGAAAAATTCCAAATACAGCAACTAACTTTACCCCTTAAAGAACTGGAAAATCAACAAAAAATTAAACCAAGCCCCCCATACAAGGCAGGAAATAATAAGGATTAGAGCAGAGATGAATGAATCAGAAACTAGAAACACAGCAGAACGCATCAACGAAACTAGAAGCTGATTCTTCGAAAGAATCAATAAGATCGAAAAACCATTGGCCAAACTAACCCAAAAGAAAAAGGGAGAAGACCCAAATTAACAAAATCACGAATGAAAGGGGAGAGATCACGACTAACACCAAGGAAATACAAACAATCATCAAAAATTACTATCAACAATTATATGCCAATATGTTTAACAACCTAGAAGAGATGGATACATTCTTAGAAACCTATAAGCTCCCAAAACTGAAACAGGAAGACATTGAAGATCTGAATAGACCTATATCTAGTAACGAGATCGAAGTAGTGATCAAAAACCTCCCCCAAAACAAGAGTCCAGGCCCAGACGGATTCCCTGGGGAATTCTATCAAACATTCAGAGAAGAAATAACACCTATTCTCCTTAAGCTCTTTCAAAAAACAAAAACGGAAGGAAAACATCCGGACTCTTTCTATGAAGCCAGCATCACTCTAATCCCCAAACCAGACAAAGACCCCATCAAAAAGGAGAACTTCAGACCAATATCGCTGATGAATACGGATGCCAAGATTCTCAACAAGATCCTTGCTAACATGATCCAACAATACATTAAAAAGATTATCCACCATGACCAGGTGGGTTTTATCCCAGGGATGCAGGGGTGGTTTAATACTCGCAAAACAATCAACGCGATAGAACACATCAATAAGAGAAGAGAGAAAAACCACATGGTACTCTCAATTGATGCAGAAAAGGCATTTGAAAAAATACAACATCTGTTCCTGATCAAAACTCTTCAAACTATAGGGATAGAGGGAACATTTCTCAACCTCATAAAAATCTATCTAAGAAAAACCCACAGTGAATATCATCCTCAATGGGGAAAAACTGACAGCCTTTCCTCTGAGATCAGGAACAAGGCAAGGATGCCCACTCTCACCACTACTATTCAACATAGTGTTAGCTGTCCTAGCAACAGCAATCAGACAACAGAAAAAAATAAAAGGTATCCAGCTTGGCAAACAGGAAGTCAAACTCTCTCTCTTTGCAGATGACATGATACTACATGTGGAAAACCCAAAAGACTCTACCCCCAAACTACTAGATCTCATACAACAATTTGGTAATGTAGCAGGATAAAAAATCAATGCGCAGAAATCAGTTGCATTCTTATATACTAACAACAAAAAAATAGAAAGGGATATCAGAGAATGGATTCCATTTACTATAGCACCAGAAACTATAAGAAACGTAGGAATAACCTAACCAAAGAAGTCAAGGATCTGTACTCAAGGAACTATGGGATACAGCAAAGGCCGTCCTAAGGGGGGAAATTCATAGCCATCCAAGCAAAGGCCGTCCTAAGGGGGAAATTCATAGCCATCCAAGCCTCACTCAAAAAAATTGAAAAATTCCAAATACAGCAACTACCTTTACCCCTTAAAGAACTGGAAAATCAACAAAAAATTAAACCAACCCCCCACACAAGGCGGGAAATAATAAGGATTAGAGCAGAGATGATATTTGCAAATGACACTACAGACAAAGGGCTGGCATCCAAGATCTATAAAGAACTACTCAAACTCATGAGAACAGAGAAGATATTTGCAAATGACACTACAGACAAAGGGCTGGTAGCCAAGATCTATAAAGAACTACTCAAACTCATGAGAACACTCATGAACGAAACTGAAGAAGACACAAAAAGATGGAAGAGCATTCCATGCTCAGGGATCAGAAGAATAAACATTGTCAAAATGTCTATACTGCCCAGAGCAATCTACACTTAAAATGCCATTCCGATCAAAATTCCACCAACATTCTTCAAAACGTTAGAACAAACAATCCTAAAATTTATATGGAACCAAAAAAGACCCCGAATCACTAAGGAAGTGTTGAAGAAGAAAAGCAAAGCTGGGGCATCGCATTACCTGACTTCAGGCTTTATTACAAAGCTGTGATTACCAAGACAACATGGTACTGGCACAAAAAACAGAGAAATAGACCAATGGAACAGAGTGGAGAGCCCGCATACGGACCCACAAATCTATGGGCAAATCATCTTTGACAAAGCAGGAAAAAATTTCCAGTGGAGAAAGGACAGTCTCTTCAATAAATGGTGCTGGGAAAATTGGACAGCTACATATAGAAGAATGAAACTAGACCATTCTCTTACACCACACAGAAAGGCAAACTCGAAATGGATGAAAGACCTCAACATGAGGCAGGGATCCATCAAAATCCTAGAAGAGAACATAGGCAGTAACCTCTTTAACATCGGCCACAGCAACTTCTTTCAAGACACGTCTCCAATGGCAAAGGAGACAAAAGCAAAAATGAACTTCTGGAACTTCATCAAAATAAAAAGCTTCTGTACAGCAAAGGAAACAGTCAACAAAACAAAGAGGCAACCCATAGAATGGGAGAAGATATTTGCAAATGACAGTACAGACAAAGGTCTGGTATCCAAGATCTATAAAGAACTACTCAAACTCAACACCCAAAAAGAAGATGAACACATCAAAAAATGGGCAAGAGACATGAAGAGGCACTTCTCTGTAGAAGATACACAAACGGCTAACAGACACATGAAAAAATGTTCAGCGTCACTAGCTATCAGGGAAATTCAAATCAAAACCACTCTAAGATACCACCTTACACCAGTCAGAATGGCCAAAATTAACAAGACAGAAAACAAC
>PITA01034741.1:0-11260 GCA_004023965.1 Spilogale gracilis
GGGTGGCTCAGTTGGTTAAGCCACTGCCTTCGGCTCAGGTCATGATCCTGGAGACCCGGGATCGAGTCCCACATCGGGCTGCCTGCTTGGCGGGAGGCCTGCTTCTCCCTCTCTCACTCCCCCTGCTTGTGTTCCCTCTCTGGCTGTGTTTCTCTCTGTCAAATAAATAAAATCTTTAAAAAAAAAAAAAAAAAAAAAAAAAAAAAAAAAAAAAAAAAAAAAAAAAAAAAAAAAAAAAAAAAAAAAAAAAAAAAAAAAAAAAAAAAAAAAAAAAAGAAGTAACAAATGAATTCAGGGAAATTGCAGGATACAAAATTAATATGAAGAAATATGTTACATTTCCATACAACTCATAATAACAAAGGAGCAGAAAGAGAAATTAAGAAAACAGTTCCATTTACAATTGCACCAAAAGGGTTGCCTGAGTGGCCCAATTGGTTAAACATCCACCGCTGGGTTTTGGCTCAGGTCATGATCTCAGGGTTGTGAGGTCAGGCCCCACATCAGGCTCCACACCAAGTGCAGAGCCTGCTTGAGATTTTCCCTCTCCCTCTGTCCTTACCTCACACTCTCTTTCTCGTTCTCAAATAAATAAATAAATCTTAAAAAAAAAAATGTACCGAAAGGAGTAACTAGAAATAAATTTAATCTAGGACATAAAAGACCTGTACTCTGAAAACTATAAAATGATCAAAGAAACTGAAGATGACACAAACAATGAAAAGATATACCATAATCACAGATTGAAAGAACCAATACTGTTGAAATGTCCATGCTACTCAAAGCAATCTACAGATTCAATGCAATCCCTATCAACATACCAACAGCATTTTTCACAGAGCTAGAACTAATAATACTAAAATTTGTATGGAACCATAAAAGCATCCAAAGCAATCTTGAGAAAGAACAAAGATGGGAGTTATCACAATCTGAGATTTCAAGATATATTACAAAGTTGTAGTAATCAAAACAGTATGGTCTTGGGACAAAAACAGATCAGTGGAGCAGAATAGAGAGCTCAGAAATAAACTCATGCTCACATGGTCAATTAATCTATGGCAAAAGAGGCCAAAATATACAATTAGGAAGACAATCTCTTCAATAAATGGTGCTGGGAAAACGGAGTCGCTACATGAAAAAATGAAACTGGACCACTTTCTGACACTATATACAAATATAAACCCAAATGGGATTTGGAGTGCCTGGCTGGCTCAGTTGGTAGAGCATGCTGCTCCTGATTTTGTCATGAGTTCAATCCCCACATTAGGTGCAGAGCTTACTTTAAAAATTAATAATAAAAACTGAAAATAGATTAAAGACCTAAATGTGAGATCTGAAACCATACAACTCCTAAAAGAAAACATAGGCAGTAATCTCTTTGATACCAGATTTAGCAACATTTTTCTAGGTATGCCTAAGGGAAACAAAAGCAAAAATAAACTATTAGAACTACATCAAAATAAAAAGCTTTTGTACAGCAAAGGAAACCATCAAAAAAAAAGAAAAGGCAACCTATTGAATAGGGCAAGATATTTACAAATGATGTATTTGATAAGGGGTTAATAGCCCTTATATATACATGGAACTTACACCAATATATAAAGAACTTACACAACTCAATACCAAAAATTCTCCAACTAATCCAATTAAAAAATGGGCAGAAGACACAAAGACATTTTTCCAAAGACAGGGAGATAGCCAACAGACACATGAGAAGATGCTCAACATCACTGATTATCAGGGAAATGCAAATCGAAATCACAATGAGACTTATCTTATACCTGTTTGAATGACTACTAACAAAAAGACAAGAAATAACAAGTACTGGCAAAGATGTGGAGAAAAAGGAACACTTGTGCACTGTTGGTAGAAATGTAAATTAGTACAGCCACCACAGGGAACAGTACACAGGTTCTTCAAAAGACTAAAAACAGGAAAACCATACAATCCAATAATTCCACTAGTATTTACACCCAAAGAAAATGAAAACACTAACTCATAAAGATATATACCCTTATGTTCATTATAGCATTATATACAAGAGTGAAGATATGTATGCAACCTACATGTCCTGAGAGATGCATGAATAAAGATGTGGGGGGTGTGTCTGCGTGCAATAGGATATTACTCAGCCATTAAAAAAAGAATGAGATCTTGCCATTTGTGACAACATACATGGACCTAGAGGGCATTTTGCTAAGGGAAGTCAAGTCAGAGAAAGACAGAAAGCATGATTTCACTTACATAGAATCTAAAAAACAAATGAAGAAAACAAAAAAAAGCAGACACAGACCATAAAGAGAACAAACTAGTGGTTGCCAGAGGGAGATTCAGAGCGGTAGGGGAAGAATGGGCAGAATGAGTAAAGGGGAATGGCAGACACAGGCTTCTAGTAATGGAATGAATATGGGAATAAAAAAGGATAAAATGTACAGCATAGGGATATTGTCAATAGTAATGTAGTAGTAGCATTCCCTGGTGACAGGATGGTAGCTACATTTCTGATGAGCACAGCATAATGTATACAATTGTTGAATTACTATGTAGTACACCCGAAACTAATGTAGCACTGTGTCAACTATAATCCAATAAAAAACAGTAATACAAAATAACAACTTTTTACATAAATTAAAAAATAAGAGCAAACACTTACGTGTCTGGCTGCATGCTGACCACTTTATCTGCCTTAAGTCATTCAATCCTCATGACAACACTAAGAGGTAGGTGCTATTACCATATCATTTCACAACTAAGGAAACTGATGCACAAAGAGGTTAACTTCCAAGGTCACACAAGTAGTAACAGATAGTCTGGGATTCAAACTTAAGTAGTGTAGTTCTAAAGTTCCTATTCTATACCACTTCACCCATTTTGATTGGTATAATAATCATTCATGTGGCATTTCATAAAGAATCCAGAATATCATCTCAAGTCAATATGTAAATGCACTGACATTTACCTCTTCAAAAACAGCCCTTGAAAAATCTCCGCAGCGTAATGTGCCATCATAGCTCAGCGACAGTATGTGAGCCGGATTGGCGGGTGAGAAGTAAAGACAGCTAACTGGCTGACTGTGGGGCTGGAAAACATAAACTCCATCTTCTTTCGATTGGTGAGTCTGTAAGAGAGACAAAAACTAGTGAAAAGTAGTAATACTCTCTATAATTAAACTATTTATGTCTGTATTACATTCGTCTTTTCTTAGTCTGTACTCATACCCACCCTCTCATTCAGAAACTCAGAACTAAAAACTTTCTATCATCACTAAATTACTTTTCTCTAATTTTCAATCCAACAATACTCTCACATTTAAGTTTCCAGCTTTTTGAAACTAGCAAACTTGTTTTTTCATAATGCAGAAGGAAAAAAATTACTGTTTATTATGACTTTAGTTCATGAAATCCTCAGGAAATGAGAAATCTACTCTTTATTTCACATACAGCATAATTCCAATACCATTACTACTTTGCTTCCTCAGCATGCTTCTATAAATCATTCTAAGCACAATTTTCATAAGGTATATTTGGTCCTAACACAAAGTGGTAACTTAAAAAATATTTTATCCCTGGGGCTTCTGACCCTTGATTTTAGCTCCCATCCTGATCTGAGTCATGAGTTCAAGCCCCATGTTCTATCCCCTAAACACACCACTAAAATGCATGTGTTTCAATCCCACATTAATATCCTTACTACTTCTAGGGATTGTCCTTTCCACAACTGGATTACCAATTCCTAAATCATCACTTCTCAGATCTGAATAACCTATATTCCTATGCCGATGTCACACTATGAATGAGAACCATCATCTCCAAATCTGGCTTAATCTGCTCTGAAATGCTCAAAAGCATTTTTGCTTTATTCTTTCTTATTTTAAATTTAAGCAATTTTTTTAAAGGAAAGGAAGGAAAAAAATTACATCATATTCACTCCTCCTCCTACCCAGTCAACCACTCTTAATATCTTCACATATTTGTGCATAGTGTCTTTTATAAAAAAAAGAAAGCTCTCTATTGTTATTTTAAAAATGTAAATATAGAAATGTAGAAAGATAATTATCAAATCACTCCAAATCCAAAATTAGCTAAAATTATCATAATACTAACCTATTAATATAGATATCTTTATACGTACTTATACAGATAGAATGACAGAGAAAAAATTTAGAAAAAAATAAGACCATGCTATCTAAGCCATTTTTAATAGAATTAAATTTAACTAGACTTCAAATTAATAAAAGAAAATTAGGGGCGCCTGGGTGGCTCAGTTGGTTAAGCGACTGCCTTCGGCTCAGGTCATGATCCCGGAGACCCGGGATCGAGTCCCACATCGGGCTCCCTGCTCGGCGGGAGGCCTGCTTCTCCCTCTCTCACTCCCCCTGCTTGTGTTCCCTCTCTGGCTGTGTTTCTCTCTGTCAAATAAATAAAATCTTAAAAAAAAAAAAAAAAAAAAAAAAAAATAAAATTTAAAAAAAAAAAAAAAAAAAAAAAGAAAATCAGGTTGCAGTAATTTTTGAAGTTCAAGTACAGCTGACCCTTGTACAACACGGGGATTAGGGACACCAACTCACCATGCTGTTGAACCATGTATAACTTTTGACTATCCAAAAACTTAACTGCTAATACCCCACTGTTTACCAACATCCTTAACAATAACATAAACAATTAACACGTGTTTTGTATGTTATGCATATTATATACTATACTTTTACAATAGGGTAAGCTAGAGAAAAGAATAATATTAAAATTATAAGGAAAAGAAAATGCATTTACAGTACTGCATAAGTTTATGTCACTGTTTACAAGATAAATCATCTGTCAGTACTTTTCAATATTGTCTTAGATGATACAAAACACTGCAGATATTATACATATTACTAACACTAAACATCAAAAACGAAAACATGGGGTGCCTGGGTGGCTCAGTGGTTAAGGATCTGCCTTCTGCTCAGGTTGTGATCCCAGAGTCCTGGGATTGAGCCCTGCACTAGGCTCCCTGCTCAGCAGGAAGCCTGCTTCTCCCTTTCCCACTCCCCCTGCTTTCTTCTCTCAATGTGTCTCTCTCTGTCAAATAAATAAATAAAATCTTTTAAAAAATGAAAATACAATGTGAAAAAGAAATTCATGGGGCGCCTGGGTGGCTCAGTTGGTTAAGTGACTGCCTTCGGCTCAGGTCATGATCCCAGAGACCTGGGATCGAGCCCTACATCGGGCTCCCTGCTCAGCGAGAAGCCTGCTTCTCCCTCTCTCACTCCCCCTGCTTGTGTTCCCTCTCTCGCTGTGTTTCTCTCTGTCGAATAAATAAATAAAATATTTTAAAAAAAGAAATTCATATTTACTGCACTGATAATAAAGTGGCAATCGGACTGCTTTAATCAATACAACAGCTTCACAGTAGCCTAGCCTATACCGTAATGAACGAATCCTTATAAAACTTTGGTGGCATTCAGTATTACAATCATATTCACAATGCAGTACTGGAAAACACTTTATAAAAAAACAACCACTTACCTGTGATGATAGGCTGATAGACAGTTTCTTCAATTACAAGAGAGAAAGGCATACTGTATGGTAATATAATTCTTTGAAAGCAAAATCATAAAACAGTAAGAAAGCTAACACATGATTAATTTTAAATACGACTCACCTCTGCCTACATTAAGGATAGGCTATCCACTTTCATACAAGTCTTGCACACAATGTTCTACACAATGACCACTTAGGCCAGGAGGATAATGACACAAAAATGTCTCATCTAGTTCTTGCTATAAAATTGTTAGCTTTTCACACAAAGACACATATACAACAGATAAATTTATCAACTGTACAGCAGGATGACTATTTACTAAGTGCAATGGATCTTCATCCTTGCTGTCTTTACATTGAGTAGGCTGAGGATGAGGAAGAGCTGGGTGTTGCTGTCTCAGGGGTGACGGCAACAGAAGAGGTGGAGAAAGCAGATGGGGAGGCAGGAGAGGTAGGCACACTGAGTGTAATTTTATGGAGTACATCATAATTTTTTTTTCATTTCTCTAAAAAATGTTTCTATACAGTACCAATTCTTCTTCCACCATTTGCTTTAGTTACAGTGCCCATACCATAGAAGAGTCCACGTCATAAAAGAAGTCAAAAGCAGTCTTGACTAATCAGAATGCTTCTGCCAGATTGTCTAATGTCAATTTGTTTTCTAACACTTTCATCATATGGTACTGGTTCAGAAGCACCATCTCCATCAAGCACTCTTCTCTAAATTCCTCTGGTGGAGAGTCTCTTGGCTCTCAAATTCCTCCAAGATCCATAGCCTGAAACCCTTCACCCCCACCATTTTTGCCATAACCTCAATATCTTTCATGATTTCCTTGTCTCTGTCATAAATCCTGTGAAGTCATATACAACATCTGGACACATTTTTATCTAGCAGGAATTTATTCTTTCAGGCTTGACTGCTTTTATGGCTTTTTCTATAACAATAGGCATCTTCAATGGTGTTATCTTTCCAAACTTTCATGTTTTCTCTGTTGGGGTTCTCTTCCATAGCGTTGACAACCTTTTCTATAGAGTACCCATGTGTTATGAGCCTTAAAGGTCCTTAATGACCCCCTGATCTAGAGACTGAATTAGAGAGACCATGTTTGGGGCAACACTTCCATGCCTCTGGTATTGAACTCATGGGATTCTGGGTAGCCAGGGGCATTGTCCAATATCAAAAGAACTTTAAAAGGCACTCCTTTACTGACAAAGTACTTCCTGACCTCAGGGTAAAAGCACTGATCATTCCAATCCAGAACAGTGCTCTTCCCAGGACTTCCTGTTGCACAGCCAAAAGCCTGGCAGCTGGTGTTTATCTTTTCCCTTCAAGGTTGGGATCAGCAGCTTTATAGATGAGGGCATTCCCGATCATGAACCCCACTGTATTTACACAGAAGAGTAGAGTCAGCCTATTCCTTCCTGCCTTCAAACCTGGTGCTCACTTCTCTTTCTTACTAAAAAATGACCTTTGTGGCACTTTTTTCCCCTGAACGTACTTTCCTCTGAATTAGAAACTTGTTCATGCAGATAACCTTTCTCAGTAATTTTCTTAATGGTATCTGGGACCTTGTCTGCAGTCTTGGGTCAGCAGAAGTTGCTACTCCTGTTATCCTGACATTTTTTTCCCCAGTGTTCCAAGATTCCTTGCCCATGCCCCACACCCAGTGCTCCATGCAATAGGTGCCCTCAGTACCCACCACCAGGCTTTTCCATCCCCTCACCCCCTCCCTCCAAGTCCCTCAGTTTGTTTCTGTGTCCAAAGTCTCTCTTGTTTTGTTTTTTCTTTAAGCCAAACTTCTTTCTAAAATTGCCAAACCATTCTTTGCTGCCATTAAATTCTCCAACTTTAGATCTTTCACCTTCCATTTGTTTTGTCATATGAGGACTTTACTTTTTCTCAAATCATATTCGTCTACAGATATGTCATCCTTAGGGCAATCCTATACCCACATAAAAGCAGCATCTTTAATACGAGATAAAAAGGTATTTTGCAAAAAGTACAAGGCTTTCCACACCTGCTAGAGTAGCTGCAGCAACAGCTTTACAATTTTTTTCTTTTCTTTTCTTTTTTCTTTAACAGTAGTCCTTCTGCTAGATTCATTTATTCTGAAATGCTGGGCAACTGCTGCTATGGACCTCAATTTACAGTATTTATCAAGCAGTTCAACTTTTCCCTGTACTGTCCTGAATTTTCTGTTTCTTGCGAGCACCATGAGTCCTAGGGTGTTATTCAAGGTATACAGTATTGCACCAAGCACAATGAAAAATATGCAAGAAACTTGACAGATCACTTATCTGTGATATACAATTTATTAGAGATAAACCATTCACATGGAGATGATTGGTGTCTCAAGGAGATACTTGCTATAATTAAGCTCAACACAACAGAAGAGCTAGGAGATTTTTAGAGTAGTACAACAGTATAACAATTTTATGTAGTTATGATTTAATACTGCATCTTTATATTTACATTTCTCTTAACTACGAATGGCGCCACATAGGATCCGTGTTTGTTGAAGATCTGAAAAATGTTTACTTTTATAAAATAGATTTGTATATATTTTATGGTAGTAAATGAAAAAACAGGCTAGTATCTACATGTATTTTATACATTCATGACACATAACTTAATTTTTCAGTATTTTTAAGCTACATGGTTCATCTACAAGTTTTGTCAAATTGTCACAAACCTCCAAAAAATTTTCCAATATATTTACTGAAAAAAAAAAAATCCATGTATAAGTGTACCCACCAAGTTCAAACCATATTACGAGTCAACTGTATTTGCAACTATATTAAGCGATATGCCCTAAAAAGGAAAAAGTATAAAACAAAAGTTGTAGTATTACGCTTTATTTTCTTAACTATGTCTGAATTTTAGACATTTTCTATTGAATGAGAGCATTATTTTCGTCCCTTTACCAATATCAATCTCCCCTTTCTCCATCTCTGTATTTTGTTAATTATTTTTAATTATTATTTTTATTTTGTCCAGGTTAACATTCGCATCCAGTTCCATAAACATTGTTCGTATAGCTATTTAATATTAGCTCTGCATTTGAAGGGATTCAATGCCCATCACCACTTCTTCTGTCAAGCTTCTCCATGCCTCAATTCTTAATTTTGACTTACTCTTAATTGGCTGAGATTTGCTCTCAAGCAGTTTTTTTTCCAGATGAACTCATAGGTTTTGAATTTCTTCATTTTTTTCACATGTGAAAATACTTACTAGCTGTCTGTAACTGGAAATATATCTTCGGCTGCTAAGTATTCTGGGCCACACTTACTTCCCTAGACATTACATGAAATATTGTAGAAAACAGAAAAGCCTGGCTCTCTCCCTTGAACATAATTTATTTTCTCTGCCTAAAGAATTCTTTACCCTTTAAGTTCCAAGATTTCCTAGAACATGGTATACACAATCCGCCAATTCCATTCTGTCCTTTCAGAAGAATTTTTTGAATATATTTTCTGTTCCACTGTTGAGTCATCTTTGTCTTCCCTTACCTATTGGCTTGTCTGTGTTTGACATGACCTCAAGTCTTCAATGTCTGCAATTTATAGTTTTCAGCAATGTCTATTTTGTTACTTGCTCTTGTCTAATTTATTAGTTTCACTGATCTTCAATTTGTTTCCTTAGTTCTGTAATCTCCTTTTCCATCTCATTCTCATCTTATTTTTGAGTATTATTTTACCAATAATGTATGATTAACTTGTTCCACAGCAGCACTGTCCAAAAGGACTTTCTGAGATGAGAAAAACGTTATATGTATGCACTACCAATGTAGTATCCACTAGCTATATGTGGCTATAAGCACTTAAAATGTGCCTAGTGTAACTGAAGAACTAAATTTTAATTTAAATGTAGTCTTTTTTTCCCCCCAAAGATTTTATTTATTTGAGAGAGAAAGGGAGAGCACATGAGCCGGTGGGAAAGGGGCAGAGGGAGAGACAGAAGCAGACACCCCAGTGTGCAGGAAGCCTGATGTAGGGTTCCACCCCAGGACCGAGATCATGACCTCAGCCTAAGGCAGATGCCCAACCCACTGAGCGCCCCATAAATGTCAAGTCTCTTAGAACCAGTAGCTACTATACTGAACAGTAGAGTTCTACAGTCTGGAACTGAAAAGAATTTCCTTTCTTTCCTTGGGTTATGTTTCTCTTCTAGGCCTATCTTTGCATGCCAGGTTCTTCTGTTGTTCTTACAATAGTGTGTGTCCAGTTGCCAAATCATTTCTTTTCATTTCCATCTTTCTTGAATTGCTGTCCATGTTACATGCTCTGATATATGTTCACTCTTTCTCCCAGTATCTGACATCAGTTCATTTTTTCCTCAGAAAAAGACAGGCTTTTCTGTACCCAAGAGGAAAGACGGGGGAGGGAGCAGGAAGAAGGAGGTAGATAGGTGGTTTCAGCTGAAACAGGAGCCAGCATTTGTTAGAATTCCTAAACCGTGAAGTTCTATTTATTATTTTATATCAGGATTTATACCACTTACTTGGCAGGTTTGTGGGAAAGAAGGCGGCTTAACCACTCCCATAGACCAAGAAAATTTCCTTTGTACAGAATTAGTCCTACTGTTCACTCTTCCCACTTACCCTGTTTTCCTCTTTTCCCTCAGCAGCCATTCCTCACTCAAATATCTACTTTTCTCCAGTTCTGAGAATACAGATGAAAATCCTGGGTTTAGTCAATTCACCAATATGGATTTTGGTTGCAGGGCAAGGTAGAAAGCAAACCACGCTGTGCCCCCCACACCCTAGCCGAGCTAAAGAAGTACACTGCATTATTGCTCTCAGAGTTTTTGGGGGGTTTTGTTTTGTTTTGTTTTACTTACTGATTTAACTGCTGTTTGCTCATTCTATGGAAAATTCCAATTGCCCATTTTAATCTGAATATACCAGCTTAAACAGAGCTTCTAGGGACACCTGGTTCATGTTCACGGAGCATGCAACTCGTGGTCTCAGGATTGTGAATTCGAGTTCCACATTAGATATGAAGATTACTTAAGGGGTACCTGGGTGGCTCAGTCGTTTAGCACCTGCCTTCAGCTCAGGCCATGATCCCGAAGTCCTGGGATCAAGCCCACATCAGGATCCCTGCTCAGTGGGAGGCCTGCTTCTCCTTTTCTCACTCCCCCTGCTTGTGTTCCCTCTCTGGCTGTGTTTCTCTCTGTCAAATAAATAAATAAAATCTTAAAAAAAAAAAAAAAAAGAGTGGCGCCTCGGTGGCTCAGTTGGTTGAGCGACTGCCTTCGGCTCAGGTCATGATCCCGGAGACCCGGGATCGAGTCCCACATCAGGCTCCCTGCTCGGCAGGAAGCCTGCTTCTCCCTCTCTCACTCCCCTTGCTTGTGTTACCTCTCTGCTTCTGTTTCTCTGTCAAATAAATAAAAATCTTAAACAAAACAAAACAAAACAAAGAGTACTTCTTGCTACTTTAAATCTAATTGAATCCAGGACCAGTTTGTTTTGAGCCTAGAAATGACTATCTGTGCACAGTGGACTGGAAGAGGAAAACTGGAAATGCCAGTTAAAATCAGTATGGCAGGGGCGCCTGGGTGGCTCAGTTGGTTAAGCGACTGCCTTCGGCTCAGGTCATGGTCCCGGAGACCCGGGATCGAGTCCCACATCAGGCTCCCTGCTCGGAGGGAAGCCTGCTTCTCCCTCTCTCACTCCCCCTGCTTGTGTTCCCTCTCTGGCTCTGTTTCTCTCTGTCAAATAAATAGATAAAAT
>PITA01034742.1:0-11264 GCA_004023965.1 Spilogale gracilis
GATGTTGTATATTTTTTACCACAGTTTTAAAATAAATGAACAAACAAAAACACCTGCCTCGGTTGAGTTTCCCCCACCTTTACCAGCCCTTTCACTTTCTTTTCTGCCCAGTATTATGCTCTTGTGCAGGCAGGAATTTGGGTCAGTTAGATGCAACTCCCACACTGATGCTATTTTACAAACTGTTCAAAAGGGGGAAAAATTAAAAAAAAGAACAAAAAACAAAAAAAATGAGTCCTCATTCCTCTGATACACTTAACAGCCATCTATTTAAAGGACATGAATTCTTTAATACCATTTATGTAGTCTGTCAGAAACAGGTGCTCACATGAATTGACATTTTGAGGCCATATCCAAAGTTTGCATCTAGTTCATTTTCTGCCAGGGCAAGTCAAAGGGTGAGAGAGAAGGACAATAGTATTTCACGAACTCCTAGAGCACCCGCTGTGTCAGGCCCACTTATAAGCACTTCATGAATGTAAGCCCATTAATCCTCTCAACAACCCTGGGGAGGGCTATTATTATAATCTTCATTTTGGATTTGAGTGAACCCGGACACAGAGAGGTTAAGGAACTTATCTAAGTCACAGACCCAGTAAATGGCAGAGCCAAAATTTGAACAAAAATAGCCTGGCTACAAGGTTTATGCTACAGCGCTTGTCACTTGGGTTTTCCATGGCTTCCTAGACACACACACACACACACACACACACACACACACACACACTTTTTCAAAGTTTATATATTGTTGCCTTCTTTCAAACTTCCCAGTGTTGCTCATTGATGTTATATGTAACCTCTTTCAGAGTAAAATAAAAAATGTAAATGTGAGTCTCAAGTTAATGGGCTCTCTGGACCTCTCTGTCTCTACTAGATTCACCTTCTTCTTTTTTTTTTTTTTTTAAGATTTTACTTATTTATTTGACAGAGAGAGATCACAAGTAGACAGAGAGAGAGATCACAAGTAGTCAGAGAGAGAGGAGGAAGCAGACTCCCTGTTGAGCAGAGAGCCCAATGTGGGCCTCAATCCCAGGACCCTAAGATCGTGACCTGAGCCAAAGGCAGAGTTTTAACCCATTGAGCCACCCAGGTTCCCTAGATTCAGCTTCTATCTACATCAGACTATTCTCAATCCTAGTTCAAACCTAATGTCTCTTTTTTTAAGATTTTATTTATTTATTTGACATAGAGGAACACAGCTACAGAGGGAACACAAGCAGGGAGTCCAATGCAGGGCTTGATCCCGGGACTCTGGGACCATGACCTAAGCTGAAAGCAGACTCTTAATGACTGAGCCACCAGGGACCCCCCAACCTAATCTCTTTATGACTATATCATTCCTCACTTTCCCCAGAAACTGTCCATAGATTTTTTCTGACTTCATTTCTCCCTCCTGGGCATAGCTGTCAGATTCAGTTTCCTAACAGTTGATCTAAAGGCATTCTCTGTAACTGAAGACTACATCAAGAACTAATGATGGCTAACTGGGCATAATAATAAAAAGTGAATAAATAAACAAATTAATGCAAAAACCTTTAAAACTTTTTTTTAAAAATTTAAAAAAAGACAACCAACAGAATGGGAGAAGGTATTTGCAAATGTCTTATCAGATAAAGGGCTAGTATCCAAAATCCATAAAGAACTTATCAAACACAACTCCCAAAGAACAAATAATCAATCAAGAAATGGGCAGAAGAAATGAACAGACATTTCTCCAAAGAGGACATACAAATGGCCAATAGACACATGAAAAATGCTCAACATCACTCCACATCAGGGAACTACTAATCAAAACCACAATGAGATACCACCTCACGCCAGTCAGAATGGCTAAAATGGGAGTTGGTTTAATTTTTTGTTGATTTTCCAGTTCTTTAAGGTGTAATGAGAGTTGGTGTATTTGGGATTTTTCCATTTTTTGAGTGAGGCTTGGATGGCTATGAATTTCTCCCTTAGGACTGTCTTTGCTGTATCCCATACGTTTTGGATTGATGTATCTCCATTCTCATTGGTTTCCATGAAGTGTTTCAGTTCTTCTTTGATTTTCTGGTTGATCCACAGATTCTTGAGCAGGATCATCTTTAGCTTCCAAGTGTTTGATTTTCTTCTGAACTTTTTATGGTGGTTGAGTTCCAGTTTCATGGCATTGTGGTCAGAGAATATGCAGGGAATAATGCCAATCTTCTGGTATCAGTTGAGCCCTGATTTGTACCCCAAAGATACAGATGTAGTGAAAATAAGGGTCATATGTACCCCAATGTTCAAAGCAGCAATGGCCACAATCGCCAAACTGTGGAAAGAGCCAAGGTGCCCTTCAACAGATGAATGGATAAAGAAGATGTGGTACATATATACAATGAAATAGTATGCCTCCATCAGAAAGGATGAATATCCAACTTTTGCAGCAACATGGACTGGTTTGGAAGAGATTATGCTGAGTGAAATAAGCCAAGTAGAAAAAGTCAAGTATCACGTGGTTTCACTTACTTGTGGTGCATAAGGGGTAATATAGAAGACAGTAGGAGAAGGAAAGTAAATGGGAAGTAGAGTAATTCAGGGAGAGAAAGGAAACATTGGAGACTTTGGACACAGAAACAAACTGAGGGACTTGGAGGGTGGGAGTGGGGGTATGGGAGAGCGTGGTGGTGGGTACTGAGGGCACCTATTGCATGGAACACTGGGCATAGGGCATAGGCAATGAATCTTGGAACACTGAAAAAATAAAATAAATTTAAAGTAAAAAAATAGATAAAATTGTTTAAAAAGAAAAAAAAGGAAAAAAGATAATGGCTAAAAATAAACAAGTCAGGAAATGATAGATGTTGGAGATGATGAAGATAAAGGGAATCCTCCTACACTGTTGATGGGAATGCAAGCTGGTGCAGCCACTCTGGAAAACAGTATGGAGGTTCCTCAAAAAGTTGAAAATAGAGCTACCCTATGACACAGCAATTGCACTACTTGTTATTTATCTCAAGGAAAATACAAATGTAATAATCTAAAGGGGCATGTGTACCCAAATATTTATAGCAGCAATGTCCACAATAGCCAAACTATGGAAAGAGTCCAGATGTCCATCAACAGATGAATGGATAAAGATGTGGTATATATACAATAGAATATTACAAATATTACCCAACCATCAAAAAATGAAATTTTGCTATTTGCAATGACATGGATGGCACTAGAGGGTATTATGCTAAGTGAAATAAGTCAGTCAGAGAAAAACAATTATATGATTTCACTTATATGTGGAATTTGAGAAATAAAACAGAAGAGTATAGAAGAAATAAAATAAAATAAAACAAGACAAAATTAGAGAGATAAATCATAAGGAAATCTCAAGTATAGGAAACAAACAGAGGGTTGCTGGAGGGGAGGGGAGTGGGAGGATGGGGTAACTGGGTGATGGACATTAAGGAGGGAATGTGGTGTAAGGAGCGCTGAGTATTTATTACATGATGGATGAATCACTGACCTCTACCTCTGAAACTAATAAACATTGTTAGTTAAGTGAATTTAAATAAAAATATATTTTTAAAAATAATAATAATAAAGTCCATGACACAGAATCCTTCTAATTTTGGTGAAAGCCACGAACAACCAGCAACCACCAGCATCAGTTCTTGAAAGGCTTCTTTTTGGAGCCTTCTACTTATTCAGAGTAACTAAGAAAAATTAATCACCCTAGGTGTCATATAAGTGAATAAACATCTAAAAATGCAACAAATTACATACCCTTACAATCTGAGCACATTACTACCTGAAAGTTAGACACTGATTTTCTTTTTTTTTTCTTTTTTTCAGCTAGGCTCCACATCCAGCATGGAGCCCAATGCAGGACCTGAACTCACGACCCCCAGATCAACACCTAAGCTGAGATCCAGAGTTGGACACTCAACTGATTGAGCCACCCAAGCACCCCAGACAGTGATTTTAAAAAAATAATTAATGACCCTTGTTTATAATAGCAAAAGAAAAAAAATTCAGAAAAAGCTTCAATCCAATAACAAGGGATTGGTCACATAAAATATATGATATACCTCTATGATGAAAATACTCTGCAGCTAATTAAAAATCTTGTTGTTGTTAATACTTTGGTATATGGGAAACTTTTTCATGTTGTAACATGAGATAACCCAAGTGATATAATTATATATTGTTGGATCTGTTTATATTTTTAAAAATGGAAGTAGAAAAAAGAAAAATATATCAAAATATTAATAGTGCTTAACTCTAAAAAAAAATAACAGTGTTCTTCATTTCTAATTTGCCTTTTAGGACCCCCATTCTTTCAAAGTTTATAAACATGTGCCTCACTTCTAGAGCCTCTCATTTTCTAACATTCATCTCTCATTGGCATGCTGATTGACCATTATCTTTTTTCGGGCCAGCCTCTCATTTCTCCCACATCAATGTCTAAAGGGCATCAATCTACACAGCATAGCAAGGGGCAGCTTACTTCACACCTGCTGTCCATGATGTCATCCTCATGGCCCCTCCAAAAAAGAAACTTTTGTCACTATAGGAGTTTATGCAGAGGTAAGCAAGCTTTTCCTGTAAAGGGTGAGGTGTAAATATTTAAGACTTTATAGGCTAGTGGGCCTATGTCCCAACTACTCAATGCTGCCATAGTAAAAACATCAATAGATGAACAAATGAATGGGTGGGGCCTTGTTCCAATAGCACTTTATTTACAAAAACAGGGGAGAAGTTGGATTTGACCCATGAGTCTTAATTTGCTTCTCACTCAATTAATTTTTTAAAGATTTTATTTATTTATTTGAGAAAGAGAGCATGAGTGGGGGGAGGGACATAGGAAGAGAGAGAGGGACAAGCAGACACTCCAAGAGATGGAGCTCAAAGTGGGCTCAGCACAGCGCCCTGAAGTCATGACCTGAGCCAAAGTCAGATACTTAACTGACTGAGCCACCCAGGCACCCCTGCTTCTCCCTCAATTTAAGCACTAGAACCTTTTGTGATGTTTTATAGCTTTAACATAGGTTTCTATGAAACCAGAGCCCCTCCTTACTGTTTTTTAGACAATACTTCATTAAATCTCCCCTTCACAAAAGGTAAAATTAAATTAAAATAACACAAAGTAAAATAAGAAATGTGATCCCTCACATCATTGGCATATTGCTGTAGGCATAAGGACTCATTACAGACATGACAATTATTCACTGCCAAAAACTGATAAACATCCGTGAGCATATATACTGCCTCAATCAGATATTTTTTATTTCCACCAAGAACTCTCTCTTACAAAATGTTTATGAAGGATCTCCAGACCATGTTTTGCCAAGTAAAATTTTGAGACACCAAAACAAAACTTTGTGTAGACAGGTCACTAAATGAGCACTTGAAGAACATAAAGTACTAAGGCCTCAGGAAGCAAAGGTATGTAAATGCCAACCTCAGAGAAAGTTTTCAGTGTGGGACATTCTTGACTGCTCTACTTTGTCCTCACAAGACTCTAAAGTTCTCATTCATTATCTCATTTTTTCATTTACTTAATAAATGTTTTGGAGGGTCTTCTACAGGCCAGACATGTTGTTAGGCACTGGGAATATGTGCAAGGACAAAGACAGAAAGGAGACAGAATAAAAAGGAATACAGAAAGAGTGTCTGCCTGGGAGAACTTAGAGTGTGGTGTCTGCTGTCCTGTAGAACTTCCTGTAATGACAGAAATGTTCTTTATTCTGCACTTCCCAATATGGTAGTTACTAGCTGCCTATGACTCTTGAGCATTTGAAATGTAGCTGATGGGACTAAGAAATAATTTATAAGTTTGCTTACTTTTAAATAATTAGGCTAGTGGCTAATGTATGGACAGTGTGGGTCTAGTGGAAAAAATACTTGAATCAAATGAATGTAATATTACCACTGTGCTAGGTGCTAAGAAACATTAGGTCCTGAGTGCTCTGAAAACTAATAATAGAAGGATTTGACCAATTCAGGAAGGTTAGGAAAAACTTCTCTAAGGAAGTGGCAAGAGAGAAGAAATCCGAAAGAGGAGGAGGAATCAACCAGATAGAGTGGAGTATGACAGAAGGAAATCCAAGCACTGGGAATAAAAAGGAAATGATATTGTGTAATAGTATGGGAGAAGCAGAGGATGTTAGGGGAAACTGGAGCCACACATTATGAGGCATTACATGTCAGATAAGGGATTTTGGTGTTTAGCCTAAGGACAGTTATTAGCAATCAGAGGTTGAGGGTTTGAGTGTGTGTGAAGTGATTGCCTTGGTATCTTTGAAAAGCTCCCTCTGGTTGCAGTGTACAGAACATACCAAAGGATGCAAGAGAAAGAGTCAAGAGATCAGTAAACTGTCTACTGCAATGGTCCAGATGGCTACCGAGAGTATGTGACTTGAATCCAAGAAGATTTGTGGGATACATAGAAAGCAAAATTGACATATCTGGAATAAAAATGGACATGAGAAGTAATATCTTGGAACTGAGTGACAGCCCAAATTGCACATCTTGGTTGATGGAGATGCCACTGATTAAAGAGAAAATATGGTGGGAGTAGTAGTTCTAGGGGGAATGTTGTTAAGTTTGATTTACACAAAGACATCCAAATGATCTGCTGAATAGGCAGCAACTCAGAGGAGAGGTAGGGGTTGAAGATAGAAGTTGATGGGCCATGAGTGAATAGTTTATTAGTACTTCTGTCCCCATGATAATGTCATGTATTTTTGGCAAATTGTCACAGTGCTTGTTAATTAATCTGGGAAAGGCAGTATGTGCAAATAGAATACATCCAATGCAATGCAATAATTACAACAGTAGTGTAAATGGAGGAAGTAGTCAAATGGGGAAAAAGTGATGGCAGGGTTCATTTATTACAACTTCATAAGAAAGTAAAACTATCTAAAGAGATGGGGAAGAGGGAGTGAGAAATCACACACAGTGGATGCTCCATACATTTACAAAGGAAAAGGAAAATAGAGGATTCAATTCAAATAGAGCTCTCAGAGAACCCAACTGACTAGAAGAGAACACTGTAGCTTGGACATAACAGATGGAAACAGATATATGGGCAGTGGGGACAAGAGTGAGTGACACATAATTAACAAACAATGATGGACCTTTTAAAATTAATTTGTTCGGTTTCTGCTTATAGGTGATAATTATATTTGAATACAAGTAAACTGAATATTTAATCAAAAATAATATCACAATATAAGTGACAACACAAATTGGAAGGCTGGTCAAGTCTTTCATGTTCTTCTAAAAACTGCTGCCATCTTAGAAGCATGTCACTTCTTAAATTGGTAAAAAGAAGACTCATCGAAATGAAACATGAGAGACTTTGGACACAGAAACAAACTGAGGGACTTGGAGGGGAGAGGATGGGGGGATGGGAGAGCCTAGTGGTAGGTACTGAGAGCACCTATTGCATGGAGCACTGGGTGTGGGGCATAAACAATGAATCTTGGAACACTGAAAAAATAAAATAAATTTAATGTCAACCTAAAAAAAAAAGAAGACTCATCAATTTTAAACAATCTGCTCTCAGCTAACCATATGGACAATTGTATTTTTCTTTCTCCTACTCCATTAGGTGAGGTCAATTTCTTCCATTTGAAAGTCCTCCTACTAGACTATAGGCTAGTGGAAAAATAAATTGTAGAAAATGGTTATAATTGCTCCAATAAACAGTTTTATAACTTGCCCTGAAAGTCACAGCACTAAGAACACAATTCTGCATTTTTCTCCGAAAAATAAAAACTCTGTTGACTGTAGTTACAGTCCTTGGAAATGGGTTCAGATTGTTTCAGGACATAAAAAGAATGGTGTCTAAATCTAATCAGAATATAAACAAACATCCAGGTACTTCGAGCTAAAGTATTGTATACTTTCATGCTACCAGTACCTGTCCAATCCCATCCTCCCCACCCTTCCTACATACAGTCAGATGCTAAGAGGAGTGTGGCATATCCCCCTCCAATCCAAGCTTTTATACTACATCTATGAATACAAAAATAATATTTAGCTTTACTTTAGGCTTAATCTATGTAAATGTTATTCTATAATATGAATCATTCTAAAATTTGCTTTTTCATCCACCTTTGATTTTAAGATTTCCCTATGTTGATATGTATAGCTCTAGTTTGTTTTAATTGCTATTAATTTTCCAATATATAAATAAATTATATTTTATTCATCTCTCTCTTGTTTGGTATTGAATATCTTCTGGTTTTCCACGATTACAAAAATATAATGCTCAAGATACTTCACATATTTTCTTATATACATGAGCAAGAGGTTCTAGATCAACATTGATTCTAGACTAGGTTAAGAGAGTCTTGGGCTATCATTACACTAGACATTGACAAGTGTCTCAGAAAGTGATGGGGACTCTTAGTCTTAGCAGCAGTGGGCAAGATTTTTTTTATACATATCTGACTTGATGTTTGCCAAATAGGGCATGGAATAGTATCTCATTTTAATCTTCTTCCCTGACACAAGTTTTTCTGATTACTATATTGCTAGCTAAATTAAGCATCCTTTTTATGTCTATTGTATATTTGGTTTATCTCTTCATTGAACTGCTGGTTTATATCTTTTGTCCACTTTTTAAAATTTATTTATTTTTAACTTTAAATTTATTTTAATTTTTCAGTGTTCCAAGATTCACTGCCCATTCCCCACACCCAGTGCACCATGCAATATGTGCCCTCAGTACCCACCACCAGGCTCTCCCATCCCCCCACCACCTCCCTCCAAGTACCTCAGTTTGTTTCTGTGTCCAAAGTCTCTCATGTTTCATTTCTCTCCCCGAATTACCCTACTTCCCATTTACTTTCCTTCTCCTACTGTCTTCTATATTACCCCTTATGCACCACAAGTAAGTGAAACCACGTGATACTTGACTTTTTCTACTTGGCTTATTTTACTCAGCATAATCTCTTCCAAACCAGTCCATGTTGCTGCAAAAGTTGGATATTCATCCTTTCTGATGGAGGCATACTATTCCATTGTATATATGTACCACGTCTTGTTTATCCATTCATCTGTTGAAGGGCACCTTGGCTTTTTCCAAAGTTTGGGAATTGTGGTCATTGCTGTTATGAACATTGGGATACATAGGTCCCTTCTAAGATTTATTTATTTATTTATTTATTTATTTATTTATTTATTTATTTATTTATTTGACAGAGAGAAACACAGCGAGAGAGGGAACACAAGCAGGGGGAGTGAGAGAGGGAGAAGCAGGCTTCCCACTGAGCAGGGAGCCTGATGTGGGACTTGATCCTGGGTCTCCAGGATCATGACCTGAGCTGAAGGCAGTTGCTTAACCAACTGAGCCACCCAGGTGCCCCCATATGATCCTTCTTTTACTACATCTGTATCTTTGTGGTATAATGTCAATCTTCTGGTATCGGTTGAGCCCTGATTTGTGACCTAGTATGTGGTCTATTCTGGAGAAAGTTCCATGTGCACTCGAGAAGAATGAGTATTCTGCTGTTTTAGGGTGAAATGTTATGAATATATCTATGAGGTCCATCTGGTCCAATGTGTCATTCAAGGCTCTTGTTTCTTTGTTGATTTTCTGCTTAGATGATCTGTCCATTGCTGAGAGTGGTGTGTTAAGATCTCCTACAATTAATGTATTTGTATCAATATGACTCTTTATTCTGCTTAACAGTTGGTTTATGTAGTTGGCTACTCCCATGTTGGGGGCATAAATATTTACAATTGTTAGATCTTCTTGATGTATAGACCCTTTGAGAATGAGGTAGTGTCCTTCTGTGTCTCTGACTACAGTCTTTAGATTAAAATCAATTTGTCTGATATGAGAATCATTACCCCGGTTTTCTTTTGGGGTCCATTGGCATGAAAGATGGTCCTCCATCCCCTCACTTTCAATCTGGAAGTGTCTTTAGATTCAAATGTGTCTCTTGTAAACAGCATATGGATGGGTCCTGTCATTTTATCCAGTCTGCACACCTGTGCCTTTCTATTGGAGCATTTAGGCCATTCACATTGAGAGTGATTATTGATAGAGACGTTTGTATTGACATCATGTTGCCTGTGAAGTTCATGTTTTTATAAATTACCTTGTAAATTTCTGTTCTGTGTCACTCTTGTGTTCGTTTCTCCTCTATAGAACCCCTCTTAGTATTTCTTGTAGTGCTGGTTTGGTGGTTGCATAATCTTTTAGACCTTGGCGATCCTGGAAGCTCTTTATTTCTCCTTCCATTCTGAAAGTCAACCTTGCTGAGTATATTATCCTTGGTTGCATATTTTTGCCATGTAATTTCCTGAATATGTCTTGCCAGCCCTTTCTGGCTTTCCAGGTTTCTGTGGAATGATCTGACATTATTCTGATGGTCCTCCTTCTATAGGTAAGGGATCGCTTCTCCCTAGATGCCCTTAAGACACATTCTTTGGTCTTATGATTCACGAATTTCACAATTATGTGCCTGGAGGTTTTTCTGGTCTCACTGATCTTAGGTGGTGTCCTCTCTGCCTCTAGGATATGAACATTAGGTTAATTCCCCAGGTTAGGGAAATTTTCATCCATGATTTGTTCAACTGTATCTTCTAGGCTTCTCTCTCTCTCTCAACTCCTTTGGGGATTCCAATAATTCTGATATTGGAGCATTTCATGGCATTATTTATTTCTGTTTTCATGGGATTTTAACTGTTTGCTCCAAGTCTTCTCTTGCTCCCCCTTCTCAATCCATCTGTCTTCTAAATCACTGATATAATCTTCCGCTTCACTTACTCTAGCTGTTAGCATATTTAAATTAGAGTGCATCTCATTAATAACCTTTCTAACCTCAGCTTTCACTTCTGATATTAGGGCTTCCATTTTGAGACTAATGTTCTTTTCCAAATTAGCCATTGCTTGGACGATTGCTGCCCTGAATTCCATTTCTGTCATATTGTTTATGTTCATTTCCAGTAATTCTGTGACCGGGGTTGCAGTCTCAGGGTTCTTCTTCTGTTGGTTGTTCCTCCTCTGAGTCATTGTGGCGAGGAGAGGTTGAGGGGGTGTATAGTTAAATATATCAGCCACTATCCAGGTGAATTGGTCACTGGATGGTTTTGGAGCAATCAGAATTCACCACTGAAAAGGAAGAAGAAAGAAAAAAGAGAAAGGGAGAAAGGAAGCAAGAAAAGAATCCCCTGCCAGAGTGGGGCCCAGTGGTAGGATTCATATGGTATGAAACTACTACAGGGTATTGAAAAAGGCCATCAAGAGTAAATGAAGAGATCAAAAAGCTAAGCCCAACCTGAATGGCCCC
>PITA01034743.1:0-11248 GCA_004023965.1 Spilogale gracilis
GACAGTAAACAGATTTTTTTTAACTAGTTGTAAACCCACTAGGATGGAGGGAAGAGGAAGGATAAACACCAACAAACTTTTAGGAACTGAAAAGAAATATACAAGTTCTAACTAACCTGACAGGAAAAATAAAACAATGCAAAACAAAACTATAAAGCCAAACCAACAATGACTGGGAAGAGGCAGCCAAACAACAACTTAATCTGTACACACATTTTTCAAATGGCTTAGGAACTGGGAACATCTCATATCATAGGAGTATCATAGGAGACCTGGGAAGAAGAGTTCAACTACTGAAGATTTATTGAAAGCTACTTAAGAAATGAGACTTAGAACATTTTTCAGTGTCTATCTGACCATCTTCCCATGTCTTGTCAGAGACAGAAACTTCATTCTTTGGAGAGGTTAAAATGGAGTTTCTATAGGTTACAGTAGCTCCCCATGATTGAGGAGAGGGATACCATACCAAAGCAAAAAAATAAACATATGCTGGATGCTGAATATTCAGTCTCTTCCATTCTCATCACTACTTGTTTTTCCCCCTGTTTGGTTCCAAAAATGTTGACTGGCCATCAACCCAGCGAGCAAAAGATCAGAAACTTCTTTTCTGTGGGAATCTAACCAGTTCATGAAGAAATATTAAATTATACTTATCTTAGTGTTTCTTCAACAAATGGCTCATCCATGTCAACAAATGACCCTCAGTGATGTCTTTAGTAAAAGCATCACCTATAGGTTCAAAGTTGCCAATTGACTTTTTTTACTTCCTCACTCTTTAAAGGAACAGATAATCAGGAATTATTGAGAAAAGTCTGCTAACATGAGACACAGAAACCAAAACAAATGAAAAGATAAAGAATCTTGGAGGAAAACAGATACCATGGAGGAGGAAAACAAATCTTAAAAAATTTGTTATTAATAACTTCAGAGAAGTAAAGATATTTCACCCAAGAAAGAGGTGGGCATATTAAAGAATCATTCAAGGGGAGGGGAAGAATTTTAAGAAATAACAAATTGAAAAAAGAAATTGAAAATTGAATGCCAAGGTTAGAGAAAAAATTGAGAAAAATCTCCCAGAAAGTAAAGTGATATAAACAGGGATAGAAACAGAGATAGAAACAGGAGAAAAAATTAAATTAGAAAATCAGTTAGGAAGACTCATTATCCAAAAAGTAGAAGTGCCACCAAAAGAGAAAAGGAAAACAAAAATGTAAATGAAATAATTCAGGAAAAATTCCCTGATCTCAAAGACATAGGTTGCAAAATTAAAAGATCCCACTAAGATCTCAGCATAATTAGAGAAAGTTAACTCAAATGTCATTTCAATATATCAGAGCAATGGTGTAGCACTGAGCATGTTATAAACATCCAGAGAGGGAAAATAGTTATACAAATGGGAAAGAGATAAAAATAGCTTCAAGTTTTTTAATAACAATGGTTGATGAGAGAAAGCAATTGAAAATTGTCTCCAAAATATTGATGGAAAATGATTTTTAGTCTAGAAATTTATTCCCAAACTGTCAATTAAATGATATAGAAGAATAAAGACATTTTCATGTATATAAGATCTCAAGATGTTTACTTCCTTTCTCATGAAATTGTTATGAGATAAGCTCCACAAAGAGAAAGAATAAACCAACATGGAGTAAGATACGAGGTAATCAGAATCAGGAGCACAAACCCTGGAAAGAAATTGAAAAATCCTCCTCCAGGGGGAAGAATCTCAGAATGTCAGGTGTGCCCTAGGCAAGGACAACCTGGTCTGAAGATTTGTGACTCAACATAAAAATACTTAGGCCATCGAGACCATGTTCTTGGCTATTTTGCTGCCTTCTTATTTTGATGAAACTACAAGAGAATTTACTCCAATGGGGCAGGGGGAAACTAGAAAGATAAATAAGATCTATCAAATGGGTAAATAGATAAGCCAACCATGAGAAAAGTGGAGAGAGTTCTTAAGGGAGCAGCAGGAGGGGTGCCTGGGTGGCTCAGTTGGTTAAGCAATTGCTTTCGGCTCAGGTCATGATCCTGGAGACCTGGGATCAAGCCCCACATCAGGCTTCCCACTCAACGGGAAGCCTGCTTCTCCCTCTCTCACTCCCTCTGCTTCTGTTCCCTCTCTAGCTGTGTTTCTCTCTGTCAAATAAACAAATAAAATCTTTAAAAAAAAAAAAAAAAAAGAGAGAGCAGCAGGAAAAGTTCCAGAATGAGAACTATTAGGTAAGACTAGAGGGTAGACAATCCAGAAAGAAAAAAAGATTCCAAGAAAACTTGATTAGATTACATGATGTAATTAATCTTTTGTAAAATACCATGTCATTAATCATAAACATAGTAAAGTAAAACTTAACATTGATTTAAACAAAAACTATCACTCAACAATACCAAAAAGCAAAGAGAAAAAAGGCAAAGGCGATGGCAATGTTAGAGAATTAAATCCTCCTCTATTATAATAATAAGTTAATGTATAATATCTCAGGTATGTTAAAAGGAACTGTATAACCTTGTAGATAAATAAATAATAGATAAATAAATAAATAAATATATAAATAAAAAAACCAAAATATCTAGATAGATACTTAAATGTTAAATGAAAGTTGCCACCCCAGGAGAGAAGGCCCAGAAGATGGGTGAGAAAAGATATTGGCGAAGAAACCACTGTCAATATAATCAGGGGTATGCTATAGCAGCTCATACCAACTCCCCGGAGCTAATTGTTTTCATCTCTTCCCTACTTCCTGTCCAGGAATGTAATGTTAGTTGCTTCAAATTAGCCAAGGTGGGAGTGTTTACACTGGGGAATTCAGGGAATGCCTCATATCTTTATTCCCCTCACCCCTCATACACCTCCTCACACACACACCCCTCCACAAAAGAACCATTTGTTAAACATTTACTGGAAGTTCATTGACTATAGTCCTCCTTGACGTATTCACAAATTCATAAAATATGTGTAGTTCAGCTAATAAAAATTAATAAATAATTTTATAATAATAAAACATTAAAACATTCCAGGAAAATATTTTTATGACCCAATGTTCTAAGAGTCTTAAGAATATTGATAACTCAAGAACTGAAGACTATAAAAGTTATGCTAATATAATCATACATTATTCCAGTGAGGGAGAAAAAAGAAGGCACTTAATGCAAACGACAGGGAGCTTTTATGATGAACTCAGAATTTTTAATGATCTATACAAATGTTGGAAAGAAGGCTATAAGATCACGTATGATTATATGAAAGAGCCACAATGCCAAAAGAACAAACAAGTTTAAAATAAGCTCAAGCTTCCTGAAAAATTTACATTTAACACAAATCTTTTTCAACCTATTTATGAAGTAAGAAAACACAGATAAGTAGGATGTCTTTTTTTAGAAGATGGTGCTAACATATGATGGAAAAGAGTACAAAACTGTCCTGCTTCACTGTTACTAAGGTACCCTCCATGGAGGGAAAGGGCAGAATATCACTTTGGGAATGTTCACTGTGTCCTGCAGAAGCTAAGATGTGAGTGATATTCAGATGTTGTAACTTGTGACCTGGGACAAGTCACAGTCTCCTCCCTCCAACTACTAAAAGGAACATAGTAACTAACACAGACACTGTCTGAGAAAATCCGACCTTTCCATTGACCTGTGCTCTTTACTCAGTTCCCTCCTTATAAATCCCAAATTATCTGGATGTCATTCTGTCACATCACTCATCCCCCTGAGCAAGCATCAGTGTTTGGGCAGGTAGTCCAAATTATGGTGATTCAGACAGTAAACAAACAAAAAACTGAAACAAAGTGTAAATAAAGGCAATTGTATTTCTGTCTAATGGCTAAGCGGATGATATAGTAGTCTGGGACAATTAAGAGGATTATTGAAAATAAGTCTTTTGATTCCATAATTTAAGTGCTCAATGAATGGACCTCTAATATGTTCCTGGTTCTGACTGTGAAACTTTATAACATTTAACACTTTCACAACATTTAATTTACATTTATTTCCTTTCTGTTTAAAAATGTTCATTTGAAGAGAGAATTTCAACCTGGTCATTAATGTTCAAAACATAATTTTATAGTGATAGTGTCCTGTTTTTCTCTGAAAAGAATATTTGAAACAATTACCTTTTCATAACATGAACTTAATAAGGAAACATGCCCCTGAAACCCATGGAATAGAAAAATTATCCTTTATCTTCATAGGTTAAGTCAATTCTATACTGATTCCAAAATGTATTCGGCTGGCAATGTGGATAAGTCATAGGTTCAATCTTGTCTGTTTCTATGAAGCCACTTTACAATTAGAAAATAGCACTGCTTACAAAGATAAGATACATCCCCATTTTTTTTTTAAGATTTTATTTATTTGACAGAGAGAAACACAGCCAGAGAGGGAACACAAGCAGGGGGAGTGAGAGAGGGAGAAGCAGGCTTCCTGCTGAGCAGGGAGTCCAATGTGGGACTCGATCCCGGATCTCCGGGATCATGACCTGAGCCGAAGGCAGTCACTCAACCAACTGAGCCACCCAGGCGCCCCACATCCCCATTTTTTAAATAAAAAATTAGTTTTGTGTATCTTGCTTTTGGTCGCTGAAAGATTTATGATTTCTATTGATTATACAATAATTTGAAGCTTTTCAGAAATACATTTTTTGTTACCATAACTCCAAGCTGTAAAGGAGTAATTTACATTTCCAGCCACCTTGTTCGCCTTGGATTTTCTGAAAGCAAGCTGGTGAAGCATGGAAAATAGGCTCAAAGAGAGCTGAAGAAGCTCTGGATACTGCAGTCGCAATCATACTTTCTAGGACTGTAGGAAGGTATTTGTGGTAGTTTGTCTCAGTCTTTTTGGGATGCTATAACAAAACTGCCATAAACTGGGTGCTTATGAAAACAGGTATTTGTCGTCCCAGTTCTGGAGTCTAGGACATTCAAGATCAAGGCGCTGGGATTTTTTAGTCTGAGGAGAGCCCACATTCTGGTTCTTAGATGTTGCCTCCTTGTTGTGGAGGAAGAGGCCAAGCAATCCTATGCCTTTTTAATAAGGGCATTAATCCTATTCTGAGGGCTCCACCTCATGACCTAATCGCCTCTCAAATGCCATCCCTCAAAACACCATCTCTTTGGGGATCAGGTCTTTAACAAATTAACTTGGAGGCTGCAGGGGGTACAAGCATTCAATCTATCACACTTTTATTTTATTTTATTTATTTTGTTTTACTTTATTTATTTTTGAAGATTTTATTTATTTATTTGACAGAGAGAGATAGAGAGAGCAGGCACACAAGCAGGGGGAGTGTGAGAGGGAGAAGCAGGCTTCCCGCCAAGCCGGGAGCCTGATGTGGGGCTCCATCCCAAGACGCTAGGATCATGACCTGAGCTGAAAGGCAGATGCTTAATGACGGAGGCACCCAAGTGCCCCAACATATCACATTTTTATAAAAGCAAAAAGTTTTATGAAAAGAGGGAGGTAAATAGTTCTAATAAGTCTTTTCTGTTAACTGTTTGCCTGAAGTGTACTACTACTGTATTTCCATGTTATATAACATGGAAATAAAACAGAAATATACACTTTCCCTTCAAGAAGCTCACAATCTACTTCAAAACTCTTTGAAACCTTAGAAATTGATTATTACACACACAATATGAATAAATGTAAAGGCTAGGATATTTAAGGAAAAAGAATCTTGAGCAAAATTTTTGTGCTTGAGGAGATCCAATTGCCAAACTCGACCTAACTGAACTTAATTATTCTTATGGGTCACTCACAATTAATTCCCAATTTTTTCGGCTAGTAAGAATACTTTCTGCAAAGAAAATAACTTCATCTTTCTTAGCAACACAATTACATTATTATGATTTTTTTTAGAAATAGTTCATTAAGAAGGAGACAAAGATAAATATCACTGATTTGAAATAGTTCAGAATCACATGGTATGAAATTGAAAACATGCATTGACTGAAAATTATAAATATGCTAACTACTAAGTGGAAAATATTATTTGCCCTTAAAATAGTAGTTTCTGCTCACTTAATAGGGCATTAGCAAATAACGTTACAGCCATCCATAATGCTGTGTATTGGTTGTGTGTTATGTGTGTCTATATGATGTGGAGACTAGGTGATGTCTTATGAAAAACTTAAGAGTACAGATGGGAAGGCAAAATGAACTTCACTTTAGAGAAGACACAGAGGGCAGAGAGAAAAGCAAGACACTAGGTTAGAAAAATCTGGTCAATATTCTAAGTTCACATCTTATTAGCTATGTAACTTCCATCAAGGTTCTCAACTGTTCTAAATCTCAGATTTCTTTCTTCCTTCATTCCTTCATTTCCCCCCTCCCTCTTTTCTTTCTTTCTTTCTTTTTTTCTTCCTTCCCTCCTTCCTCCCTCCCTCTCTCCCTCCCTCCACTCATCTTTCTTTTCTTTCTTTCTTTCTTTCTTTCTTTCTTTCTTTCTTTCTTCTTTCTTTCTTTCCCTCCATCCTTCCTTCCATCCTTCTTTCCATTCCTCCATTCCTCTTCCTTCACTCCCTTCCTCCTTCCCTCCCTTCTTTCTTCTTTCTTTCTTTCTTTCTTTCTTTCTTTCTTTCTTTCTTTCTTTCTCTCTTTCCTCTTTCTTTCTCTCAATTTCTTATCTGTAAAATGGGACAACTCTTCTGAACCACATTTTATTTTTGATGAGAATGAAGCAACAATTAGAGCATCTGGCACAATGTCCAAACCATGTAGGCACTTGGGTTTAGTTCCCCTTCCTGACTTAATATTGGTGACTTTTGCCTTGTGGAATCTAATAAAGAAATATGCATATATTTAACTATAGAGCTCAAGAATTTTTATTAATTTCTCATTTCTGTATAAATAGAATGTTTACAATTGGGCAGAAAACAAAAGTATTTAACATTTTTTTTCAATTAAGAGAGAGTAACTCTCTAAGAGAAATAAAAACCCAAATTCAGTTAAGGATTCTATATGATTATACACAAAAAGGATTTACTCTGGTCATTCACTCTTCAGTATTCATCTCAATACATATACATTATTTTCTTTTTTTAAGATTTTATTTATTTATTTGACAGAGAGAGAGAAATCACAAATAGGCAGAAAGGTGGGCAGAGAAAGAGGGGAAGGCAGGCTCCCCACCAAGCAGAGAGCCTGGTGTAGGGCTCCATCCCAGGACCCTCAGATCATGACCTGAACTGAAGGCAGAGGCTCAACCCTCTGAGCCACTCAGGTGCCCCTACATTATTTTTTAACGCATGTACTTTATTTCCACAAATGGGGACCCCTTTATCCATTTTTGGATTGTTTTGAGTTTATTAAAGCTATGAATCTTGACAAAAAATCCAAATATATTTATTCTTAATAGTTATAGCAATAGTTAACATTTTAAAATTCCTACTATGTATCAGGCTGTGTTAGGCAGAACAATGACTCTGATGAAGATGGCCATGTCCTAATCCTCGGCATTGGTAAATATGTTAAGTACACAGCAATTGGAGATTAAAGTTGCAGATGACATTGAAGTTGCTAATCAGCTGACCTTAAAATTAGGAGATTATCCTGGACTCCACTCTGGGCCCAATGTAATGACAAAGATCTTTTAAATGTGGAGGAGAGTGGCAGAAGAGTCAGCACTGCAGTAATTTGATATGAGAGAGACAAGACCAGCTACTGTGACTTTGAAGATGGAAAAGGGCCAGGAGCCCAGGAATCCCAGCAGCCTCTAGAAGCTGGAATAAGGCAAGGAAACAGAATCTTCAGAAAACCTCCAGCATGGTACACAGCCCTGTTGTCACCTTGATTTTAGCCTAATGAGATGCAGTTTTGACTTCTGAACTATAGAACTACAGAATAATATATTTGTGTTGTTTAAAGCCACTAAGCTTGTGGTAACTTGCTACAATAGTAATAGGATTATAATATGTAAGCACTCTTTTAAAATGTTTTGTATATATTAAGTCATCTTATTTTGAAAATAATCTTAAAAACTAGGGTGCCTGGGTGACTCAGTCAGTTAAGTGTCTGACTTTTGATTTTGGCTCATGTCATGATCTCAGGGCTATGAGATCAAGCCCAAGGTTGGGCTCTACACTTGGCGTGGAGCCTACTTAAGATTCTCTCTCTTCCTCTTGCTCTGCTCCTCTGTTCCCCACTCTCTCTCTAAATAAATAAAAAATAAAGAAAATTAAAAATAGCCTAAGTTTTAGTATTATTCTTTTCTTTTTATGGTTAGGAAAAAAAATTAAAAAGAGCTGAGTGCATGAAGAAGTCAAGAAGTCAAGTAATTTGCCAAAGTTAGAAAGTATTTGATACTAAGAAATTGATCTTCTGGTTCCAAAACTTCCATTCTTAAAACATTACAAAACACTGCCTCTCTTGATTAAAATACATTTTTCCATGGTTCACAGAGTCCCTGATGCTTCTTCATCAATGCCAGTGACCTAGAAAGTGTTATCTGCCTATCATTAAAAGAAATAATTTTTGCCTCACCTTAAACCTTTTTTTATGGTTCAAGCATATCATAAGCATATTAAGATGGATTAATATAAAATTATTTTAAAACAAATGAATCTCTCAGTGAAATGGCAATATGGTATCAATATTTGGCAAAAAGCAGATTTACGGGGAAAGAGTGGGTCTCATGCACTCTTCTCCTTTACCTTGCTTCTGCTTCTCCTTCTGGTTCTCTTTCTCTCTCTGTCTCTCTTTCTCTCATACACATAACATACATTTTTCCGAGAGTAATTGACATGTAAATGCAAAAAGGCAATGCTTTCACCAGGGGAAGAGGCCAAGGGAAGTATGTTGTAGGAAGGCAGGGGGGAGGGTGAGTTCAGCTTGACAGGAGCCTGTCATGTCTGAGACAGCTGACCGTGGAGCTTTCCCACTGTACCTCATACTACTCTGTCACCTGCTGCTTGGTTGGGGTCTGACCCTGCCAGCTGACATCTAAGTGTTTCTATTTCACCGCATTGTGAACAATCTAAATAGACATCAGTCAAAAAATCCCAAACACAAGAGTCTTCCAGACAAACATTTTCACGAGAGACAGAGTACTAAAAACTTGTTTAAAGGAGAAAAAAAAAAAAGGAGATACCATCTATTTTGTGCAATTCTCTTCCCTTTAGTAAACTTTGACCTCTCTACTCTTGAGTTTTCAATGCCCGTTGCCCTTTTTCATAGAAAAAATGAAGTTTCTTTGTTTTGCATAACATTTCAGAATTGTTTTACGTAAAAAACATAAAGGGTAAATAAGAAATAAAAATAATATCTAAAAATATTATTTAATTTTTTAAATACTATTTTCCTTTATATATGTATATATACTTCATTGGAATAATGAAAGGAAACATATACTTGGCAACTGTGCTGAAAGGAAATAAAGAAATAGGAACAGCCAACTACACCAAAAATTAGTTTTAAGTTCTATAGGAGGCATTTAGATTCCCAAGTGATAGCAGAAATAGCCTGTGACTAGGGAGCACAGCAACACTGTGTCCTGACTGGAAACCAGTGCACTTTGTTAATGAACTGAAATACCACTATGCCTCACTGGACAAAGCACGCTTTTTGTCTGTAAGAATATTTCATTAGAATCATTTCTCTGCACTACAAGTCAGTGACAGCTGTTAACCAAGTCGGCTGGCAAACATTTTTTGGAGAGAATGCTCCTAAATGATAGTTTCAGAATAATCTAAAAGAACACATGGTATACAGGCAAGCCCTACACTAAATTATTAAGTAATACAATGTAGCATAATCGTAATATCCTCTAGACTGCCCATCCTTTTTGGCAGATTCTTCTCCCAACTACACTCTTACCTCATTCATGCACACATGTGCATACACATATAAACATATACACTCCTGCAAGATGTCAATTTTCCACTTCCTGTCAATGGAAAATTGCTCTCCGGGAAAAAGAAAACTCTAAATAACTAACTCAGACTGTGTGAGTTTTAACATTTATAATGTCATAGAGTTGTTACTTCTAGGGATGTTTGTATTTTGCCCTTAAAAAAGGGGGGCAAAATGCAAGGGGAGGTCCCAAAGGAATCAATGTGTATTAGTGAGATTTCATAAAGCAAATGACAGGAAGGATGCCTTTTTTGTGTAAGGACTTGCTTCCCTTTGACTCTGAAATCACACAATTTAAAGTAACCATCTGATTTTAAATCATACCTATCTAACCTGCATAATAGGAGCTCCCTTGTTAGGCACGAGACTCCAAAATTGTAGATGCCGAGTAGGATTGAGTATCTGTAGACAGTTTAAAGTACACCACATATTAACTTGATCAGCAAGGCATGATAAAGACACTTCAAAGTAAACAGAAATATTCCATAAGGCAGGTAATAACAAGGGTCAGTTCCAGGTAGCGAGATCTCTTGATTGGACCATATAGCAATACATAAAAATAGACAAAAGTAACAATACAATGTATAATTATATATAGATCACATAGGATCATTTATGTGCATTTATGTAAAGAATAATTTCTTAATACAAAGAATAGGGTTCCTCTCTTATTGTAAAAGGTTGAAAGACATATCAACCTTATATACTTTAGCAATGTGTGTTGTTTAATTATGTATTAACAATGTATTGCAAATTATATTTTGTTTTCATTTTAATCAGCAATTCTCATTTTTAACTACATCACAAGGTGGGAGGGGGTCTATATTAATTGGGTAGAGTATAACAGGAGAAAATGCAGAAGTAGTATGTTTTTAATCATGTTTTTAAAAAAATTAACCAAATCCTTTTTTGACTATAACTTGGTTTCTTTAAGGCTTCATTTATTTCAGACTAAGGTTTTATGAGCATCTACCAATTTATACTTATCTTTATGAGAATAGAAGTTTATTTTCTACTATAGGTGTTGCTTACTCTAGGGAATAGACATATTCTAGAGAGAGAGTTGCTAGAAATGTTTTTTTTGTAATACTTGCATTTTACTTTCCCCTTGACATTCGTTATAAACTTGAGGACTATATGGCAAAATATTACCACAAGAAGGAGTCAACTGAAAGTTAGTCTTTAGAAAGAATTTTTTTTCCCGAGAAAAAAAATACTAACTTTAATATATAATTGCAAAATAGAATTTGGGGGTTATTAATTTTAGACCCTTTAAGGTGGCAAAACAGGGGTTTAGAATAAAGAAAAGGAACCACTAGTTGTTGAGTTCCTCTAGTGCCAAGAGTGATTCTATACTTCAAAATGCATATAAGTTTTCTGCAGATTGAGATCCTTGCATCAT
>PITA01034744.1:0-11254 GCA_004023965.1 Spilogale gracilis
AAAAAAAAAAAATGAGGCCACTCTGTGCCCTGCAGTTCTTGGGTTATGCACAGAAACTGGATATATTAGGAATATGAATCAAATCACACAATATAATTTAGCCTAACATAAATGAAATTTAAAACCTAAAAAATAGCTCATAATGATTCTCCATTATCTCGTACATACTCTCATTATTTTAGGATCCAGTGGGGAGGTCGTGATGACGCAGACCCCACTCTCCCTGCCCGTCACCCCGGAGAGCCGGCCTCCATCTCCTGCAGGGCCAGTCAGAGCCTCCTGCACAGTGATGGAAACACCTATTTGAGTTGGTTCCGGCAGAAGCCAGGCCAGTCTCCACAGGGCCTGATCTACAGGGTTTCCAACCGCCACTCTGGGGTCCCAGACAGGTTCAGTGGCTGCAGGTCAGGGACAGATTTCACCCTGAGGATCAGCAGGCTAGAGGTTGACGATGTGGAGGTTTATTACTGCGGGCAAGGATCACACTGGCCTCCCACAGTGGTTCAGGCCTGAACACAAACCTCTTTGGCAGTCAGCACTCTGCATGTGTACTGCCTGAGTGGGGAGCAGGGAGCGGGTCCAGCAGAGGCTCTGAGCTGCCCACAGAGGCAGGTGCTGGGGAGCTCAGGGCGATAACATGCAGCTGAGTGCCCTGGACTGAGTCACATCCAGTGAGGGGCAGAAACAGCCTTAGTAGGGACATGATCAACCTGGGGGCTGAGCCTGAGGTGTAAGTCCAGGGGGAGCTGCCCTGAGCCTCACTCCGCCCCTCCTGGCCCCTGAGCCTGGTCACTCATATGTAGTCATCCTGAGCGTGGGAAAGCTGAGCCATTTATGTGAAATTTTGAAGAGTTTTAAACAGGAGAATAATTACATCTAGTTTCCTTCTTTTTTTTTTTTTTTGTTTGCTTGTTTGTTTGTTTCCTTAAAGATCGCTCTGGTTACAAAGTAGAATAATGCAAAAGACCTAGTTTTCATCAACCACCTATCTGCAAATGTGCTGTAAATGAGGCTAACCAGTGAAAAATCAACACGGACTAAGAGCCTACTACATGCCCAGCCACTGTGCTAAGTAATTCATATATACGATTTTATGTACTCCTCCAGCACCTCATGTAAGCGAGGTGTTATTATTCCCTTATTTCAGAAATCTGAGGCTTAGGGAAGTTAGGTAATTCACCCAGTGTCACACTCAGCTCATAAAACACAGAGTCAGGGCTGTAATCACATCTCTGCGCTGATGCCAGCAACAATTCACCGTGCCTCCTCCAGCTGGGAACATGTTTGCTGGCCAGAGGGTGCTACCATCCATTTTACTAGATGCTTAGGCTTTTGGTCGCAAATGAGTAAATTGGCCTCTGAGCTGGCTGAGAATGAAGCCACCCCATGCTGAAACAGCAGCAGGAGCTAATAAGCAAGCAGGGAGTGGGGGGTTGGCTCTGGAGTATTCACCAAGGAAAAATCCCTCTAAGGTCACCAGGTGGGGAGTGCACCAGATTCCCAGGCCACACACCAACCTTACCCTCTGATGTGCTCTCTCCACAGTCAAGTTCAGTATAGGAAAGGAGGGGCGAAAGGATTGGAAGGCATGATAAGAAAGTAGAGAACATTGGGCCCAACTTGTAAAAAAACATCTGATGAGGAATGATCGAGCTCTAAAGACATTTTCCTTCTGCAGATGGGTAAGGACACGGCAAATGCTTAAGCTCGGTCCTGGGGCTCTGCAAGGGCCAGAGAGATGGAAGAGATGAAGGACAGGCCCAGAATTTCCTCACTCGGGGAGACATATGGGATGGTCATTGGCCCAGAATTTCCTCACTCGGGGAGACATATGGGAGGTCATCAGGACGTCTGATTCCTGAATTTTAATTATGCTATATTTTCAGTTCAAATTTTCCATTTTGTGTTAAATTAACCGACTAGTGAAACCTAGGTGCCTTCAAGAAAACTCAGTTCCCTTCAGTGGTTTGAGAAGTCAGCTCTGGTTTGCTAACAAGGGCTCCTCTACCTTATCCTCAGGCTGCGCTTGTGTTTCTCATTTAAACACAGTCACTCTAGTCACCAGGCAGGTGACATTGATCTCTGACAGAAACTGAATGCCTATTGGAACCAGCATGTGGGTTTCATCTTCCACAGAATCATATTGGCTCATATTCGTAATATTGGTATTTTCACACTTAAACTTTTTCTTCCCTACTACTTACACTATCCTCTCCACTAACCTGTTCAAGAGAGCGATTTCCACAAGCTGCCTCCGAGGAAAGTATGGGTAAGAAAAATCAGGAGAAATGTCTAATTCTGGTAAACCAAAAAAAACATTTGTCAATTTTGGTAATTATAAAATTCCTATGCCAAGTGTCTTTGATGTCTCTCAATTACATTTTCCTGAGCAAAACGGGGGTTCTTGCAGTTTCAAAAGTGTCTTTGAAAGTAAACAGCAAAAAGTAATGATAGAGACAAAAGTGACCTTTCTAAGTGACAGGAAAATACTCAATATATGAGGTTTTCCTTTCTCTCTACAATGGTAAGGATGTTAAGTCTATGGACCCCAAACTGAGCTATAGATGTGATGAATTTGGTGCTCCACTCCTGTAAGAAAAGGTTTTGAACAATAAATAGAAACATTATTTTCACAGAACGTGGTCATTAATGGAAAATGACCCTGAACAAGATATTTTTGGATATGCCATAAAATGTATATATTGACTAGATTCCATGAAAAGACTGCTTCAGAGTGACCTTTGACCTAGAAATTGCTCATGCCTTATGTCATCACATATATGATACAAGTAAGAGTGACTGAGGGGCAACTACTAGAACTCATACAACAATTCGGTAATGTGGCAGGATACAAAATCAATGCACAGAAATCAGTTGCATTCTTATACACTAACAATGAAAAAATAGAAAAGGAAATCAGAGAATCGATCCGTTTACTATAGCACCAAAAACAATGAGATACTTAGGAATAAGCCCAACCAAAGAAGTCAAGGATCTGTACTCGAGGAACTATAGAACACTCATGAAAGAAATTGAAGAAGACACAAAAAGATGGAAGACCATTCCATGCTCATGGATCAGAAGAATAAACATTGTCAAAATGTCTATACGGCCCAGAGCAATCTATACTTTCAATGCCATTCTGATCAAAATTCAACCACCATTCTTCAAAACGCTGGAACAAACAATCCTAAAACTTATATGGAATCAAAAAAGACCCCGAATGGCTGAGGAATTGCTGAAGAAGAAAAGCAAAGCTGGGGGCATCTCGTTACCTGACTTCAGGCTTTATTACAAAGCTGTGATTACCAAGACAGAGTGGTATTGGCACAAAAACAGAGAAATAGACCAATGGAACAGAGTGGAGAGCCCACATATGGACCCACAAATTTATGGGCAAATCATCTTCAACAAAGCAGGAAAAAATATCCAGTGGAAAAAGGACAGTCTCTTCAATAAATGGTGCTGGGGAAATTGGACACTACGTATAGAAGAATGAAACTAGACCATTCTCTTACTCCACACACAAAATCAAACTTGAAATGGATGAAAGACCTCAATGTGAGGCAGGAATCCATCAAAATCCTGGAAAACAACATAGGCAGTAACCTCTTTGATATTGGCCACAGCAACTTCTTTCAAGACACGTCTCCAAAGTCAAAGGAGAGAAAAGCGAAAATGAACTTCTGGGACTTCATCAAAATAAAAAACTTTCCTTGGTCAGTTCAGCCTGACTCTGAATTTAAATTACCCAAAATATAATAAAGATGGCAAAATAAGCTTTTTCAATTGCTCCAGAATTTTGTTTGTGGGACAAAAATAATTTTATATAGGAACTGTTTCTCAGGAGGAGTTTGATTTGACATGACCTGAATCAGGCTGACACATGAGGAAAAATTGGGTGAGTTCCATATTTAGTGAAGGCTGATTGGGAGATGGTCACTCCAGAGCAGCTGTGACCCAGGACCTTATTCCATAGTGCTCATATTTAATGGAAGTACAGGAACAGATCAGTAATGGGCCCAGGATGCCCTCAGATAGTAAAATAATGGATGCAGACATTGTCCTTCTCACGCATGGAATCTCCTCTTGGATTGTAGGTTCATAGTTATGGCTTCCCCACATACAGGCCAAGCAAGAGCTTTAGGTTCTCACACAGTGCTAACAAGGACCCAGAACATCTTGATAGAATCTTGCTGTATTTGATGAAATAGAGACAGTATGGTAAGAGTTTTCCAAGCGCCATCAGGGAGGAAAAAAAAAGAAAGGAATATATAAAAATCATCCCTTTCTTAGGATGAATACGCAACCTTTGTAGCAATATGGACTGGATTGGAAGAGATTATGCTGAGTGAAATAAACCAAGTGGAGAAAGTCAAGTATCACATGGTTTCACTTACTTGAGCATAAGGAGTAATACAGAGGACAGTAGAAGGAAAGGAAATGGGAAGGAGGGTAAATTGGGGAGGGAGACGAAACATAAGACATTTTGAACTAAAAACAAACTGAGGGCCTTGGGGAGGATGGGAAAGCCTGGTGGTGGATATTGAGGGGATGTATTGCATGGAGCACTGGGTGTGGGGCAGAAACAATGAGTCTTGGAACCCTGAAAAATAAACAAATAAATAATATCATTCCTTTCTTATTAAGTTCCATCATCCCAAGAGAATTATTCCCTTCAGTACTCTTTGATGAACCTGCTATGTATCTCTATGTATGTGTGTACCCCAGATTATAACAACTATACTTGCTTCTAGAAATTTCACATTCACTCCGAGAGACATGGAATTCTATCACGCTTACTATGGTCTATGCTTGGCTATAAGCTCTCTCTACCACAGACACATTATTTTTTCCCTGTCGACTTCTTTTCACTTGCTTGCTCTAGAAAACTTAATTCAATGAGCCTGAGGAAAAGAACATTTACACCTTGTGATTCTAAAATTCTTTTTCTTTTAAAGATTTTTTTTATTTATTTGACAGAGAGAAACACAGCTAGATAGGGAACACAAGCAAGGGGAGTGAGAGAGGGAGAAGCAGACTTCCCCTGAAGCAGGAAGCCTGATGTGGGGATGATCACAGACTCCGAGATCATGAATTGAACCTAAGGCAGATGCTTAATGAACCACCCAGGTACCCTCCTGTGATTCTCACATTCTTAAACAATTGACCTACAACAGTAGATACCAGAAAATTCTTGAAATACCTCAACTCTATGCTCTTTTTGAGAAAAAATTGTGGTGACCAGAACATGTGGAGTGGGAGCTATTTCCTTATTTAGATTAGGTGGAAGAATGTGAGCAAGATGGCCATTCATCTCAGGAAGACCGAGCCTAGACACACACATGTCTACACTTCAGAGTCTCAGATCCCTTCAGAGTCGGGCAGAAGCAAGTGCCCTTGTCCTCCCAACAGATCCACACTTTCACAGTTGAATTGCTCTTCCGAGTGCTACAGATAGTATGGACTTGAGCTTTGTGATTTTCATCCAGACACAGCAGACCTTTTATGTCCCTTTGCTTAAAGATAGGCTCCTCCCACCTCCTCCCAGCCCCTTCGACACTGCTGCACCAAGCAGGGAGTTTGCATAGTGTCCTCTAGGGAGGACCTTCCCTTGCAAGTGTGACATAAAAGGCCAGCTTGAATCTTGCTTTGACCTACAAGGACTCCTCAACTTAACGTTTCACAATGAGGGTCCCTGCTCAGTTCCTTGGGCTGCTAATGCTTTGGTTCCCTGGTGAGGACACAGGGAGGTGAAGAAGAGAATTAGTGGGGGTGATGGGGTGAGCTGTGGGGACACCTTGTCCTTCAGTATATTTTGTGTGCATGTATGAGGTGTGTGACTATTCTTTCCGGGTGGGGCAGGAGATATGTAGATCTGGGAGAGTGAGGAAGATTCCAGAAGGAACAAGGACCTGTGCTCTACTGGGGACTGTGAAAGAGATGGGGAGGATGCTGTTAGCAATGATGAGAGGCTTTTATCCACTTGACGAATCTCAGCTTGATTATCGGGATTGTAAATTTTGGTGCATGCTCGAATTCACAAGTAATGGGAATAAGACAAAGTAGTATTTTAGCTAAAATAAAAGAGACAGAAAAAATGAAAATCACTAAAATATTTTTATGTAACTTGGTACTTATCTGTCCTCACGTTAGGATCCAGAGGGGAAATCGTGATGGCCCAGACTCCACTGTCGCTGTCCATCACTCCCGGACAGCCAGCCTCCATCTCCTGCAGGACCAGTCAGAGCCTCCTACACAGTAATGGGAAAACATATTTGGAAGGGTTCCAGCAGAACCCAGGCCAGTCTCCACAGCTCTTGATCTGTGAGATTTCCAGCAGTTTCATTGGGGTCCCAGACAGGTTCAGTGGCAGCGGGTCAGGGACAGATTTCACCCTGATGAGAAGCAGGGTGGAGGCTGATGATGTAGGGGTTTATTATTGTGGGCAATTTACACAGTATCCTCACACAGTGGTTCAGGGCTGAACACAAACCTCCTGCCTGGGGTCCCAGCTGCCCCAGTGAGGAGCTTCACTGGGGACCTCACAGGACACTCTCTGAGTCTGTGGAAGAGGAAGGAGTTGGAGGCCCTGAGGGAGCAGCTCACAGGTGGGCCTCAGGCTCCACATGTTGAGGCCCCGATGCCTCCCCAGCCTGACCTGGCAGAAGCAGGGGGGGAATTTAGGGGGTCCTGTCACATAAGGAATGGGTTAAGGTGAATGGAAAAGCTCCTGAGGGCTCCTTGTAATCCTCTGTGCCATGCCTATGTTTCTCCAATTAATGTAGCCACTCTAGGAACCAACAGGTGACATAGATGTGTGGTGAAAAAATGAATAACTATTGGAACAAACAGTGTGGGCTATTATTTTCCACTTTCTGATTTCTTACTCCTCTACTACTCACACTATTACTCTATTAATATATTCCAGAGAGTGAACTACACAAGCTGCTTCAGGGAGAATGGGTGAGGGAAATCAAGAAAACTGTCTAATTATATTAAAATTACAATAAACATTTACAAATGCTTAGTAATTATAATATTCTAATTCCAAGTATCTTTGATTTCCCTCAATTGCACTTTTCTATGTGAACAGCGGCTTCTAGCAGTATCAAAAGTGGGCTTTGAAAGTAAAAAGCAAAAAGTAGTGATAGAGACAAATTCTACCTTTGTATATCTCAGGAAAGTTAGAGTATGTGGGATTTGTCTTGTAAATGGTAAGTGTGTTCACTATATTGTACTAAAACACTGCTGTAGACATAATGAATCTGGTGATCTTTTGCTATAAGAAAAGATTTTGAACACTAAATAAGTACATTATTTTCACATGACCTCATCATTAATTGAAATGACCCTGAATGATCTATTTTGGGGAAATGTAGAGAAACTGTATGCATCGAATACATTTGGGATCTAGTTTTCTAAAAAACAGACCAAAATACACAGAGGATCCCGTGTATCTCTTTATTCTGCTCACCTGTCAGCTTTATATTCTCTTTTCTTTTCTTTTTTTCTTTCTTCAGCCCCCTTAACACATGCCTCCCCACCTCCCAACCCTTGTTTCTGGTCTCTTCTGATTTGTTCAGTCTATATTTCTTTGAGGTTGTTGCCATTTAGGAGCTTTTTCTCTCATTCATCTGTTCTTCTGTGGACAGAATGAGAAGACAGAAAAAGTCAACTGAAAAAGTACAAAAGAGGCAGTATTGACTGCCAGTGATGTAATGACTATAGACGTAAGTAAGATGTTGAAAGTAGAGTTCAGAATAACAAATATAAAGATAATAGTTGGGCTTGAAAAAAACATGGAAGACACTAATGGGTCCCTTTCTAGAGAAATAAAAGATCTAAAATCTAACCTAGACACAATCAAAGAGGCTATTAATGAGATGCAATGAAAAGGGGAGGCTCTAACTGCTAGGATAGATGAGGAAGAAGAGAGAAGTAGTAATACAGAAGACCAAATGATGGAGAGTAAAGGAGCTGAGAAAAGGAGAGACAAACACCTACTGGAATGAGGGAAGAATTCGAGAGATACATGACACCATAAAGTGAAACAATGTTGGAATAATTGGGATCCCAGAAGAGGGAAGAGAAAGGGGCAGAAGGTATATAGCAGAGAATTTCCCTATTCTGGGAAAGGAAATAGGCACCAAATTCCAAGAGGCACAGGGAACTCCCCTCAAAATCAGTAAAAATAGGTCAATAGCCTGACATATAAGAGTGAAATTTGCAGATCCCAGAGACAAAGAGAAAATCCTAAAAAGCAGCTCTGGATGAAAGGTCTGTAACCTACAAGGGAAGAAACTTTACCTTGGCAGCAAACTATCTATAGAAAACTGGCAGGAAAGGACTGGCATGATATATTCAGGGTGCTAAATGATAAAAGTATACAGCCAAGAATACTTGATTCAGTTAGGATGCCATTCAAAACAGAAGGAGTGGTAAAAAGCTTCCAGGACAAACATAAATTAAAAGAATTTGTGATCACCAGACCAACCCTACAAGAAATCTTGAAAGGGATCCTCTCAGCAAAGAGAGAGCCCAAAAGTAACATGCACCAGAAAGGAACAGAGACACTATACAGTAACAGTGACTTGACAGGTAATACAAGGCCACTAACCTCCTACCTTTCCAGAGGAACTGTGAATGTAAATGGGCTAAATGCTCTCATCAAAAGACACAGGGTATCAGATTGGATAAAAAAGTAAGACCCATCAACACGCTATCAGCAAGAGACTCCTTTCAGACCCAAGGACATCTGCAGATTGAAAAGGAGGGGGTGGAAAACCATTTATCATGCTAATGGACATCAAAGAAAGCTGCAGTGGCAACCCTTGTATCAGACAAACTGGATTAAACCAAGGACTGTAGTAAGAGGTGGGGAAACGACCACTGTGCATAATTAAAGGGTCACTCCAACAAGAAGATCTAAGAATTGTAAATTTTTGTGCCCCTATATGGGATCAGCCAATTAGTAACAAAGTCAAAGAAAACACATGGATAATAATGCAACAAGAGTAGGGAAATTAACACCTCCCTCACTGCAAGGGACAGATCATCCAAGCAGAAGATGAACAAGGAAATAAGAGTTTTGATCGACACACTGGGCCAGATGGACATCACAGATATATCCAGAACATTCCATCCTAAAGCAACAGAATACACATTCTCCTCAAGTGCACATGGAACATTCTCCAGAATAGATGGCATTCTGGGTCACAAATCAGGTCTGGTACTGAAAGACTGGGATCATTCCTGCATGTTTTTGGACCACAGTTCTATGAAACTGGAACTCAATTACAAGAGGAGAGTCGGAAAGATCTCAAATACATGGAGACTAAGGAGAATCCTACTAAAAAATGAATGGGTCAACCAGGAAATTAAAGAGGAAGTTTTAAAAATTCATGGAAACAAATGAAAATGAAAACACTACTGGTCAAACTCCTTGGGATGCAGCAAAGGTGGTCCTAAGATAGCAATATATAGCACTACAAGCTTCTCAAGAAGTAAGAAAGGTCTCAAATATATGACCTAAAATCAATGAAAAAGTATCCAAAAGAATCCAAAAGAACAGTTGCTGGGAGCCAGCCCCAGCAACAGTTAGGGTCCGAGGGTGAGGGAAGGCATCGCCGCTTTTTCGAACTGAGGAGACCAAACTTCAAAGATGGTGTAGGGATCTCTGGAAAACACTGTTCTCAGGGTTCTTTATTTATAGCAGAGAGTTACATATTTTCTCAGGTGGAAACCATATGATCAAAGAGTTTCTTTAAGTGATGGATCCTCAATCTTGAGTGACAATAGTGACAATAGTGTTTTTGAGGGTCGTCGCAAAAACAGGACGTGCCTTGTGCCCTTGAGGGTCTCACACAACAAAACGGGATGTGCCTATTTCCTTGAAGGGTTCATACAATAAAACAAGATGTGCCGATTATATCCTAACCTATGGACTGATCGATCACAGGCAGGCATGTCCTGAGCAACAGATGGTTCCTGCAAATCCTTATCTTATTAGAATGTTTTACTTCCCCCAGCAGGGGAAGTGAATGAATGGTCACACAAACAGGAGGTTGCAATATCTAAGCTATTTATGTTAGTAAATATTGCACTAAGTTTTAAAGTAAGTATGATGTGCCCCCACAATCCTACAATTATTAAGCTTCATAAGGATTGGCATGCTTTTCCACGACTTGGATGAGTGCTTGCCCAAGTGCATGTCCCAGGGACACAAAGGACATATTGCCCCGGCCCACAGGGTACATTCATGGGTACCTCCACCATAGTTTTTGGTGGCTTGCAGCATGGCGGGGGGTGGGGGCTGATCACAACGACCCGACAAAGAGTAGACCAGATCAGTGAAATTGAAACTGGTTCTTTGAAAGAATTAATAAGATTGATAAACCCTTGGCCAGACTTATCAAAAGAAAAGTGCTACACAGAGGCCCCTGACCTAACAATTGGTCATGTCATTATGTTATGACACATATGATAGAAGTAAGAGTGATTATATTACAAGAACAACTGGTCCTATTTCTATTTCAGAAAATAAAGTATATTAGCGATGATTATCTTGTCCAGGTGTCTTTAGGTCCTTCCCAGTAGGAACTACCCAGTAGTGGAATCATTGGATCCTATGGTCTGTCTATCTTTAGGTTGCTGAAGAACCTACACGCTATTTCCACAGTGGCTGCACCAATTTTCATTTCTACCAACAGGGCAGAGCGGTCACCGTTCTCCCATTCTCGCCAACATGTGATATTCCTTGTCTTCTTGATACTAGTCATGCCGACAGGTGTGAGATGGTTTCTCACTGGGGTTTTGATTCATATTTCCCTGATGATGAGTGATGTGGCGCATCTTTCCGGTGTCTTTTAGGATCTGTAGGGAGAAATGTCTGTTCGCATCTTCTGGAATATGGCATGTAATTTTAGGTTTCCTACTTCTTCCAGACTCAGTTCTTTCTTTTTAAAATCCAGGTTTGGAACTCATAAAACTCTCCTTTGGTTTAAACATGCAGTGACAGAGACTGCAGAGACAAAGACAGATCTGCAGAGACAGATTGTGGCTCTAGGAAAAGCCCCGCCCCCAAACCAGCTCATCAGATGACTCCTCTGTAACAGAAGCCACAATGCGCCCAGTTGGAACACTCAAGTTGTGTCCAGGGTACAAGGAATGACAGACACCCTGGTGCCATAAGGAGCTTTGTTTCCTCTAGTATCTTATCTGTGAACCTGGAAATGAGTCCTACTAGCAGGTA